>CAKOAT010958487.1:128025-167789 GCA_932364175.1 Eruca vesicaria subsp. sativa | reverse complement strand
CTCGAGTTTTATAAAACGATCTTCGAGTTTTTATAAAACGATCTCTCGAGTTTTATAAAACGATCTCTCGAGTTTTATAAAACGATCTTCGAGTTTTTATAAAACGATCTCTCGAGTTTTATAAAATGATCTTTCGAGTTTTATAAAACGATCTTCGAGATTCATAAAACTGCTGCGTTTACGCGTTTGCGGGGAATTTGGGCTATTGATTCCGTCGTACCGATTTTGACCCCAACAGAAACAAGCGACCAATCCGATCCTTTGGAGGAACACGCTGACGTTCATCCAAAAAGGAGGAACAATCGCAGTCCTCAGCCCGATTCTTCTCCCGAACACTCTCCCACCGAGGATGAAGAGGAGCTCTATTGCAAGGAGCATGCAAAAATGGCCGAGGAATAATCTCAAGTTATTCGCAGCAAACGCCGACAAGGTCGGAAAACTGCTGGCGACCCAACTGAGATTCGCGATATCCACGATTATATCACTAAAACAGCCGCAGCAGTAAAATCTGTGAAGTCTCGAATTCACCATGCAATGAATCTCGGAAAACACCTTTTACGGCTCGTATCACCAAGATCCGAGATTAAGCTGCCCGATCCTGGAAAGCTCAAAGTGCCGGCTTACGATGGGACTACCAATCCCAAAGCGCAACTGCAGGCCTTCCAGATCACTATGGGTCGAGTCAAGCTCAAGGAAAGTGAAAAGAGCGCGGGTTACAGCCGTCTCTTCGTCGAAAACATAGAAGGAGCAGCGCTCGAATGGTTCTCTCGAGTTAAGCAGAATTCGTTCGGGAGTTTCCGCCAGCTTTCCTCAGAGTTTCTAAAGCAGTACTCGATATTCATAAACCGAGAAACTGCTGATTCCGACCTCTAGAGTCTATCCCAGGAGGACGAAAAACCTCTCCGCGACTTCATGAGTAAGTTCAAACTTATCATGGCTAGGGTTAGCAGAATAAGTGACAGAGCAGCCATCGACGCGTTGAGAAAGTCGTTCTGGTTTAAGTTGAAGTTCATAAAGTGGATAACTCTCGAGAAGCCACGTACGATCCAGGACGCGCTCTACAAAGCTACCGATTTCATTGTCATCGAAGAGGAGACTAAGATCCTGGCGGAGCAGCATAAACAGACGAAGACGTCTGCAAAAAACGCCGCGTCTTAGCAAAAGCCGAAAAAGAAAAACCCTCGTAATGATAAGTACGTCCATCACGAGGGACAGGATCTTCAGGGGGCGCATAACTATGTCATCAACTTGGGATCGGAGCAAGGGCGAACTTAAGGGAACACGTGGACCAGGAACTCGAGTTACGACGAGAACGCCTTCTGCGATTTCTACCAGACCCGCGACCATTCGACGGCAAACTGTAAAGTTCTCGGTGCAAGACTAGCCGAAAAACTGTTCGCGGAAGAACTCTCCAAAGTATCCAGCGTGAAGGACCTCATCTGCGATTCAGACCGTCTCCCAAAAACCGATAGGAACTCGTAGGCAGATAACTCGCCTTAAAGGAACCAAACGGGCGAGAAACGCGGACAAAGACAAGACGAGAAAGGAAAAGATGCTAACCCCCGAAGGGTCAACATAATCATCGGCGAATCGCAATAGTACTGCGACACCATCTCATCCATCAAGTCCTATCGACGAAAACCCAAGACAGGCTCGAACTGGCTCACACCGTCAGAAAATACTCCAAGAGGAGTAATCGCCTTCGAGGAAGCCAAGCCTTCTGGCATCGACCACCCTTACGCTTACCCTCTAGTCATCGACCTAATCAGAAGTGATTTAGAGGTCGCTCGAGTACTCGTTGATACCGGAAGCTCTGTCAACGTGATCTTCTGCGACACTTTGACACGAATGGGAATCGGATTATCGGAGATCGACCTGATTCCAAAGACGCTGACCAGTTTCTCTGGCGAAACGGGCTCTTGGATCAATCCGACTTTTGGTGGCGGCAAAAGAAGTGACCAAAATCATTACTTTTGCAGTCGTCGATCGACCAGCTACCTACAAAGTAATCATGGGCACGCCATAGATAAACGCCATGAAGGCAGTCCCGTCGACGTACCACTTAGACATCAAGTTCCCAGCAATTTGGGGATGCCAAAGACAGTCGCGATCCTGGTTTTAAGTGGAACATAAGTTAAGGCAAATGGCTATCACCATCGTCAAACCAAAATGGGTGAAATCATCTCCGCTTACAGCGGAAAACAACCCGGAATTGGCAACGGCCAAAAAGCAACAAGCTTCCGAACCTATCTCTTCTACCCAACCGGAGGATAAAAACCCGGAAAAAGACATCGATCCAGCGACTAAAGTGATCAATGTCTCTGCAATAGCCGAGTAAACACACTCGCGCCAACAACCAGAACTACAAGATGGCTTGATAGGAAGCTCGCCTAAAGACGAGTTCAGCTATCCCCCTCTCTATAACTGGCGGGGGGGGGGGGGGGGGGGGGGGGGGGGGAGTGGGTGCGTATACGAGTATTCGTATACTCCCATATTTTTTAAAACAAAATATATTGGCTTTGTACCTATCGCAGACTTTAAATCGGTACAAAATCAGGTTAAAATCGCAACATGCAAAATGAAGGCCGACTAGTCATCGCATAGCCTTAAAACCAAAAGTAAACCTAGGTCTTGCCCTAAACCCAGCACACTGGTCTCTAATGTCTCAAGGCATGAATTGAGATCCTAAAGGCATGTCTCTTCGTCCACATCTAAACGCTCACAAAAATCAAAACATTCCGATACGAGCAAACAAATAGGATGATCTACCCAAAGAGTTAGATACGAGACGACAACTTGTATTCTTCCCTCTACACTTAAACCAAAAACTGATTTCCCTAGAGGCAGGGATTCAAAGCCACCAACGGCCAGTCCTGATAAAAACAAATGATTACACTACGATAGACAACAAAAAGATCAATCATCAAAGTTATAAAACCCAAACGCCGACAATTGGCCAGCGTTCGCCGACACTTGTCTGGGATTCCTGCGTAACCTCATTTGAGTCCGGCGACACAACAATGGGATCCCACTGCACCCACATTTGCACCTCGAGGTCAAGGAGCTCGGTTTTCTTCCTCTCTTTCCTGTCCAATTATGCCTTTTGTTTGGCATAATCCTTCTCGTATGAGTAGTTCGCGGATTGAGTAAGGTGTAACCCGGCAACCACACCTCGATACTCACGATAGTCGCAATGGCTCTTTTGCGCGTCCTTAATTCCCAAGTATTGGGTCGCAAATTATTAACTCAAACTTTCATATCCTCAGCAACCGCTATCTTTCCCTCTCTGCGGGCACGGAGAATCTGTTTCTCGGAAAGCTCTGTAACACCGGCGAGAATTGGCCTCGTGCTCCTCCCTCATGCAGGAGATCTCCCTTTTGGCCCATTCTTGAGCACAAAAAGAGTTAGCGTCGATCTCCACTTTGAAACAAGCAGCCTCTTTTTCCGCCGCCTTAGCTCTTGATTTGTCGCTACGAATCTCCGCGTTACTCGCGCTCATAGCCTCGTCCATAAAACGAAGACCCTACAAACAATTCTATTATAATCTGATCACACGCAATAGTAATCGAAAGAATCGACAAAGGATAACAAACATTGTTAACGAGGCTTGATGCTTTCGCAAACGCGTCTCAGATTGTCCAGCATCAGACTGAGGAATCGAGAAATCAATGTAGTCCAGAATATCAATTTCTGCATCTTTTTCCTGCGAGATCTTGACCTCTCCCTCGGAACGTTGTCCGTTTCTGGCTCCGACTCAACTTCAATAGGCTCGCTCTGCTGAAGACGAGAAAGGTGGAAGGCAACGGCGCAACGAATTCTTTTCGGAGAGAAATGTCCCCAATAAAACGTACCACCAAGGAGAAGACTCTTGACTTGTTCAAGATCTTTAGGTTTCGGAGTAGCAAGACCGGACGCTGCAAAACACAAACCGGACAAGAAGTTAAAATTAAAAATGTACTGAAAAAACGTACAATCTAAATACCTCTTTCTCCCCATTCACTCCTGAATATGGGGATGCAGCTCTCCTCCACCGAGGCATTATCAATTCGAACATAGAAGAAAAACTCCTCCCAGTTGTGATCATTCGAGGAAAACTTCTCGATGATCGACATCTTAGCCCGCGGAGATATATAATAATAACCATTGCTCGCACGCTTGAACGACAGCATAGTTTCGATATAATCTGCACTAACGGCCATACCACGCTCGTAACCCAACACCAAAATCCCGACAAGATGCTGTAATCCGGAGGTGCAAAGTTGGCTGATTGAAAGTCCGAACCGATCCAAGAATTCAACTATCACCCACGGAATGGGAAACCACAGTTGGCAACCGAGCAGAAAAGCCTAGTAGCACGTAAAGTAGCCCGGAGGCGGATGCTTGGCATCTTGACCACATTCAGGAAGGCGAAACTACACCGAATCCGAGATCATACGAGATCTCCGCATAACATCGAGGGAACGAGCGGTACTCTGGCTCGGACCATTTTTCTTTTCATTGATCTAAGCCTCGAAGGAACCCATAAGTTAGCTTTGGGGGCCTCAGCAACACACACAGCTTCCAAATACCTCTTGACCTCGTTTTTATCAGCGGTAAATCTTAAAAATATCGGTGCGGGAAGTACATTACCACTGGTACACTCAAGATCGCTTGGATCAAAAATGGACGGATGAGCACATTCTGAGATTCTCCATTTCGTAGACATGGTTAGAAAGCAAGTATGGAAAGATTTAAGAAGAGAAAGAAAGGGAGAGAGATTTTCTTTGCCTTAGGAAAACATTTTGTGGAAAGAAGTGACTAAAGAATTTGAAAACTTACTCCACATATTTATAAGCAAGTTTATACTATTCACCTTCGTACTTTTGGTCGTTGAAGTTCTAACTAATTCTACCAAACTTTCCAAACAAGTTCAAACCGCTCACAGGAACTCTACGATCCTTACGAGCTGGGGGGCTAACTGTTGGGGTCAAAATCGGTTATGACAGAATCAACGACCAAAACTTTCCGCAAGGTAAAGAATAGGTTTTAAGAAATATGAAAAATATTCGAGGAGAAATCTAAAGATTTCCCGAACAAAGGAATTCCGTAAACTTAACAATCGTCATCTTGGAAATCATCGGAAAATTGAATAAAACAATATGTGATTGTCCAAATTGGCAAAATACGGCTGTAACGTCTAAACTCCCTGAAACGGTAAAGCCATTATTAAGGTCGAAAACGTTAACCTCGAGATCAAAAACTATGATTTTTTCTCCTTAAATTCACGAGAGGATCTCGGATCGAGAAACGATTGAAACCGAACGACCAACCAGCTCGCCAACAGGCGAGCTGGTTGTACTTGAGTAGCTTGCATGTTAGCGAGCTGAACCAACCAGTCCAGCTCGCCAATAGGCGAACTGGCCATCCCTGACCAGCTCGCCTATTGGCGGGCTGAACCATCCAGTCCAGCTTGCCAACTGGCGACCTGGCCAGCCCTGACCAGCTCGCCTGTTGGCGAGCTGAACCATCCAGTCCAGCTCGCCAACCGGAAACTGGCCAGCCCTGACCAGCTAGGCTGTTGGCGAGCTGGCCAGCCTTGACCGGCTTGCCTTTTGGCGAGCTGAACCGTCCAGTCCAGCTCGCCAAGACGCGAGCTGGCCAGCCTTGACCAGCTTGCTTGTTGGCGAGCTGAACCGTCTCGTCCAGCTTGCCAAGACGCGAGCTGGCCGTGCTTGACTAGCTCACCTGTTGGCGAGCTGAACTAAACCATACGTGCTCCTCGACTCGATCTTACTCTGAACCGTGATCGTAACATATCTCATTTCGCCGCGATCCGTCTTACCGTCTGAGTTTTACGACAAAAACCGTAAAAACTCAGTTTTCTCGTAAAACCTCGAGTAAATCGTATAAAATGGCAACGGTTAAACGAAACAACGAACATTGCCAAACTATATGATTAACTTGAGATATTTTATAAAAAACCGCTAAAGACTTGTTTTCTCGCAAAACCTCGAGTAAATCGTACAAAACGGCAACGGTTAAACAAAACACCGAACATTTCCAAACTTTACGATTCACTTGATATGTTTTATAAAGACGGCATCGTATTAGGAAACGATCTCATCTAAAGTCGTAAAACGGCTAAATCACAGAACGGCTCGGAAAGACCTAAAACGTGATAAAAGTACATTCACGACTTTAGACAAGATCCAGCCCAAAGATATGTTGACGGTTTACTCATTACTCGCAGGAGTAGGAAAATATAAAGTTTGAAGATAAAATAGAAGTTTTCCGAAGAAAAATGGAAAGATCGAGAAAAACGGAAGATTTCCTGTAAGCGCGAATCAGAGCGAAAAGAGAAAGACCAACCGCCTAGAGAAGGAGTATATAAGCAGGAGGTCGAGGACAAGAACAAAAAAGACGAATTTCAGAGCTCTCATCACACAGAAAAACTTAACATTTTGGCAACTTTTCGTTTTTGTTATCGAGCTGTGTCTCAACTAGGGTTTAGTTCTAGGCTGCTAGAACTTGGAAAGTGGCCCTCAGCTCTTATAGCCAAGGCATACCTCGTTATACCGTTCTTACACAAAATCGGAATAAGAAACCTCTTTGCTCTCTTTTCGATTCTCGTTTTATTTTATCATCTTTATCGTATTTTGATTGCTTGCGCGTGTTTAAGCAGATAGCCGGGACCTCTGGGAAATTAGGGTTTTCTCTAAGTTCCTTTATTCACGGAAATTGACAGTGTAAATTTCGCTTCCCATACTGCTTGTCTTTGAGTTTTACTTTGGACCCTGGGTTTTAGCAGTGAAATGTTGTAAGAGTGTTGGCCCATTCGCATGTTCCTTAGTCCCTTCGAGATCCTTATGCGCCTGAGGGATATTCCCATTCCGGCGAGTGTTTTACTTACTTGATCTCTTCGACTCGTCTCCCAATCTCTACCGACGAAACGCCTTTTCTTCAAGTAACGTGTTTTGCATTCTCCTATATATAGAGGTGTTAGACTTTAGTAGTTGTTTTGATTCCATGTTTCATGCAATACTAACATGTTGGATGTTTTGTCTCTACGTGTGTGTGTTTTCAGGAACCTTAGACTCCATTTTGGTGAGTGATGTGTACTTTGTATTCGTATGCGTATTTGTCAATGAAATTCTGATCCTTTTTCATGTTTAGTGTTGGAGTAACTCGAGGCAACACTCAACGCAAATGCTTGACGAGGTTTGGAGGCAGCCACAAATCTATGGCATGAATGGAGTTTGTTTCTTTTTTTTTTGACGTATAATGATGCGGTTTATGAACTATAGGGTTCTCAAGGATAAAGGAGTCTACATCCTGGTAAAATATTCTATATGATTATGTTTTTTTTATGCATCATATTGATTTCTTTTAAGATAAGTTGTGTGCCAGATTACATGTGGAGCTCCAAATTTCCGGCTTCGGCTGTTTAAAGAATCATCATGCTCTTGGACAACGAAACTCCATGTGATAGGTGAGCTTGCAATACATAAAGCCGTCAAGTTCATTTGTGTTTTGTAATAATACTTGTGGATAAAGTTTACATGTTCTTTGCTGTTTCTGCAGATAAAAATTTGACCGAACAACCATTAGAAAACACAAAGTGGGAACTGAGAAAACCCATTCCTCTAGATGATGAAGGAAATTTAGTGGAATCTGCAATTGGCAAAAGCCCTGATGTCCACAACATCTATGTTTGTATTAAGGTGTGTAGCTTGCTAAGATGATGTTTCTATGTTTTGTTCATTTGAAAAATTGTCTTACATCTAGATGAGGCGTGGAAGACGGAGACAGACGCAGCCTGAAATCATGAGAATCTTTTTGTGCTCTTTGCTTTGAACATATAGGTCCCTACAAGGACTGAGTTTTGTCTTTGTTGTATTTATTATGTGCAAGAGTGAAGACACGATTCTGATATCTTGGGTTTGGGTTCATGTTTACTCCATAATTGAGTAGGAAAAGAAAGGTTTTTTTTTTAGTAATGTGAAATGGTGGTCAAGTAAAGATTGAGTTCTTCACATGCAATAGACAATACATCGCGTTTGAAGTACTTCTGAAAATGGAAGATAGAATCTGTAAGCTAAGAAAAAAAAGCATCATATGATAAGAAAAGATATAAAGAGATACACATCATACAAAAATTTAATTCAGAGTTGGTTCTTGCTGAAAATAAGTTGTAGATTGTTTTATCTACAAAATCGTATGATATTTTTGATACACACTGTCTTAGATTATATGCTCTGAGTCATTTTTTATGTCGTCAAATCCAGTTGTCGTTTGTGCAGGTGCTAAATGTATTTAATTTTTAAAATACCAGATTATATATATTTATTTTTCTGATTATATATATATATATATATATATATATTAAAATGTTGCGATAAAAATATTTGTAGAAATTGAAAGTTTCGTACCTTGCCGAAGTTCGTCATGGTTGAGACTTCGATACACAATAACGACAAATAAGATGATTGATTATGAATTAAAGAAGCTAAAGTGAAAAACGCCACACGTAAAGTTAGATATTTGGTTTAGTCAAATATTAACTTTTTTATATAGTTTTCATATCAGACTAAGAACTAGAAACAAAATAAAATTTGGTAGAAAAAAATCAGAAAGCAGAAAAGCTTTTAAAAGAAATAAAATCACAAAATCGATTAAAAACTTAATTCACATACCAAGTGAAGATGTCACTTTATAATATATACTATTTTTATTGTTTACTAGTACAATTTGATTTTCTTCGTATGAAAAAATGTTATTAATTTCTAGGTTTGTTTTATTTTTACTTAATTTTATTTAATAATTTACTATCATTGGTTATTTTGAACAAAAATGTTTTAAATATTAATTAATGGTATATTCATATATTTATCATCACATTTATATACTTTTACATATACATACATGTATACATTGACATGAACGACTATACAACTAAATATTCATCACAACTGAGAATTTTAATTCTTATTGAAGTTGAATTTTTTTTTAATGTTTTCTTTCACTATCGCTCAAATTGTAGGGAAATGTTTTTTGTTAATAATTTTTTTTTTTTTCAAATATTATTTAGATTTTATTTGATTTTACATATCTTTAGAAATTATAATAGGTAACTATTAGTTCGACATAAAAAATGTCTAAAATTTATATAAAATGAAACCAAACAAATAACAATAGTTTTTGGTTGTCATCAAACCTTTAAACCAAACAAACCAAAATAAATATAGATTTAGAATGATAGTTATATGTTAGGAAATAAAAAAAAAATAATGTAAAACCGAACCAATATTCAAGCTAAACAGACATAATATCATTTTATCTTAAAACTAACTAAAGTAATAATCTCATTCTGCGGCGCAAGGCGCAAGTTATTACCTAGTTAATTATTATTAGCTCGCTTTTTTAAATGTATGGCTCAATGATGGTCAAAGTAAACAAAGAGAAAGAGAAAGAAACAAAGGAGGTACCAAGCTGTTTTGAACCCTGGAGCCCAAGTGGAAAGGGTACAGTCATAACCAATTCTTAAAATCTCATAACCTAAAAAAAAATACTGAATTACAAAATTGTTTATAATGTGTTGGGCTGCATACCGTCTTGCTCTTCTCACAAACACTACGCTAAGCTCTATAACGTTTTCTTTTTCTCTTATAGAAACCCTCTTTTCAGACAAACAAAAACTACGAGTCTAGGATTAGACTCTAATACGACTAATCCTATATATGGCAATCCTTTTGATTTTCTAAATTTAAGTTTAAAGTTCTGAGGTTTTCAAGAGATTTATAGATTGTTTTAGAATTAGACTTCAGTAAATCTAGGTAAGTATTTTTATTGTTAATTGCCAGTTTACTTTTTTTTTTGTAAATATTTTGAGCCTGAGAATTAAGGTAATCTGTTATTAAGTGAGCACAAAAAAAATCAAAGTCCAAAACTTACAAATTCTTTTGATTTTATAAATAATGGATTTGATTTGAGGAATCGGATGTTTAGGAGTACGACGAAGGTGCAAAAAGAGAACAATTACACCAAATTTTTTTTGCTACCTATGTTATTTTCCGTTAAAACCAACCACGGTTGAGTTTGTTAGATCTGTGACTAGCATCTGAACATGATACAAATATAATATTCCAATTTTGTTACTAAATCATTGTTAGAACATACGTACATAGGATGTAAAAATGTCTTAAATTTAGGTTTGGATGCAATACCAAACAACAGAATTGCATTTTCGACATGGCAGTCAGGCAGTGTATGTAAGTGACAACACAACATCATGTACACAAAATAATCCTATACAGCAACAATGTCTCCGGCCCCGCGCTTGCGCGGGTCTATGCTCCTAGTAATATTAATGAGATTGGACGAGGAAGTACAACATCTAGCTATTTGAAGAATAACACGAAATAATTAACTGAATTCGACAACAAAAAAATTTCAAAAGGAAAAGAGAGATATATGTTGCATGAAGATGATAGCCCTGTTCGTTTACGAAACCCGTTGCGTCAACGACGACGATCAAAAATGTAAAGGAAATTTAGTGACAGCTCATCAATTACATTTAGAAGATGCAATCATAGAACGCAGCGACACATCACGGTATGAGTGGGAGACGCAGTTATTTTCAGCGGCGATGAAAATACAGCAGCCATGACTAATGACAGTAGCCGGCGACAACTAGATAACAACACACGGATAAGATTTCGCTAACTCGTTTGTTAGTTTTTGATCGCTGCTTCTTATGCTGCGTCAAAGAAACAAACAGGGCTGATGAATTAGCTGCACAAACTACTTCACTAGTGTTTTTCTGACAGTTGATATTTTTGAACAAACTACATTGATAATTTGAAAATTTGATCATTCATGATAATCCACATTTTTAATTTTGAAATCTATATCCTTGATTGTAATAAGACCTATTTGATTGATTTTAAAATCAATGGATTTGTCAAAATTTCTAAAATCCATAAAAAACCAAGAACCAACCCCCACTAAAACAATCCAATCAAAATAACAAGGTTCAACTTAATATTTATTTTTTATGTATTTTACTCTTAAAAGTACCTACAAATCCAATCAAAATCAATTTCAAAGCAAATCCTTACACAAATATTTATTATTGAATAACACTTGATTCTAGATTCTATTTTAAAACCATAGAACCTGTAACTATGTATGTGAATATGAATTTTAAAATGATAGAACCAATTACACTAAATTTTGTTTGGATTTTAAAATTTCATTAAAATGCACAAACCAATAACATCCTCAGACATTTTGTGTCCAGAAAATATATGATGTGTTGGAAATAGATTTGCTCTGTATCCAGTTTGCCTACACATACGACATTTCGATCTAGCTGCTGGAGAACTAGATAAACTTGCACAAGTATAGTTACTACTTACTAACCACTTCCGCAGAAATGTAGACAAATAGAAGGTTTACACTTTAAAATATTTCGTATCACAGTTTGCAATCTTCTGTGACAGTTTTCAGTTTTAATAGATTCATGCGCTCAGATTGTGTTTAATAAAAGTTTTGCTCCATTGAACTTTTTTCTTTTCACTTGTTTTTTATCTAAATTTATCTAAGTAAAGAAGAGAAGAGAGGAATTGATATGTACTCTCCACTTGTTTATACAATCAGTCACCACCTCCGGCAGCGCCTCGAAAGCCTAGAAAACAAGCAGAAGACTTAATTAAAATATGGGTTCTTCGTCAATAAAAGCTCGCAATAAACGTGGGGAATGAGGGAGGATTTATGTGGGAACCGAAATTCACACGGTCAATTTTCCATCAAATATGAAAACTTAGAGAAAGCCCTAATTTTTCCGAGGTTCTAGATCTCTGTGGAAACACATTTAAAACAAAAAATATAAGAGAATACATATGAAGAGTTTGCCCAAAGGCTATTATTAATAAAGATATTGAAATCTGTTACAAAGAGAATAGCGGAACTTAGACAACCAAACGTTCTAAGAATCCGACTTACTAGTCTAGCCACCTAAGTCCTAAATTCACCTAAGCTAACATCAGTCTTTCTAGTTCTAAAATTCTATGTCTCCTCTTGATTTCGACCTCATGCTTATATACTCGTTCTGTAGGTGGTTGGTCTTTCCTTTTCCGCTGCGGTTCGCTTTCGTCGGAAATCTTCCAATTTTCTCGATCTTTCCATTTTTCTTTGGAAAACTTATATTTTCTTCGTAAAACTTGACTTTTACCCAATCCTGCGAGTAATGAGTAAACCGTTATCGTATCTTTGCGCTGGATCTTGTCTAAAGTTGCGAGTGGGCTTTTATCACATTTTAGGACTTTCCGAGCCGTTTTGCGATTTAGTCTTTTTAAGAGATTAGAGGAGATCGTTTCTTGATACGATGTCGTTTTTTAATAAACATCTCGAGTTAATCGTATAGTCTGGCAATGTTCGGTGTTCCGTTTAACCATTTCCACTTTATACGATTTACTCAAAGTTTTCCGAGAAAACAAGTCTTTAGCGGTTTTATAACAAATCTTGAGTTAATCGTATAGTTTGGCCATGTTTGGTGTTTTGTTTAACCGTTGCCGTTTTATACAACTTACTCGAGGTTTTACGTGAAAACACGTCTTTTACGGTTTTTTATAAAAAATCTTGAGTTAATCGTATTTTTTGGCAATGTTCGGTGTTTCGTTTAACTGTTGCCATTTCATACGATTTAATCTAGGTTTTACTAGAAAACACGTCTTTTATGGTTTTTATCGTAAAACTCGAACGATAAGGCGGATCGAGACGAAAGGGAGATGCTACGATCACAGTTCAGAGTACGATCAAATCAAGGGGCGTGGATGGCTTATTTCAGCTCCCCAACAGGCGAGCTGGACAAGGATGATCAGCTCGCCAACAGGCGAGCTGGTCGGGCAAGGCCAGCTCGCCTGCTGGCGAGCTGGACAAGGATGTTCAGCTCGCCAACAGGCGAGCTGGTCGGGCAGGGGCAGCTCGCATGTTGGCGAGCTGGACAGTGGTGTTCAGCTCGCCAACAAGCGAGCTTGACGGTTGTTCGGTTTCGATTGTTTTCTCGTTTTCCTTGACCCGAGACCCTTTCGAAGAATGTAAGGAGAAGTTATCGTAGACGTTGATTTTGAGATTACCGTTTTGATCCCAACATTTGGCCCACCAGCTCGAAAGTTTAAAGGATATTCTTGCGGGCGAGTAGAGTTGTTAATTAGAATCTGCGGCTGTGATTGTCTTTTGTTTTTATATTGCGGAAAATGGACTCCTCCTTTTTTTCCTATAAGTATTTGATCATCATTTCTCATTCTTTTCACATATCTTCAACTTCTCAAACTTCCTCCACCTTCTCTCTAAGAAATTTCCTTGTCAAGATGTCTTCTCCCAATGATGATCATGAAAACCATGATGTCTTGGTCAGCGACAATTCCACAGCAGGCCAGCCGGACCCTCACATCTTGGAATTCCTTTCTTTTCAGGAAGAGATGGATGCTGAAGAGGCGGTGAGCCCAGTTCGTGCATTTCCAACGGATTTGATTGCTCCTGAAATCATTCCGGACATATCAGCGAATGTTGCTACGGAACATTCAGCGACTAGCACCGTCGAGCCATCGAGTTTATCCGCTGTCCCAACTTCTTCTGAGGTCGAAACAGGCGTGATCCCAAAGCCTACTGAGGTCGAGTCATTCGTGATCCCGAAGCTAATGGTAGTCCCGTTGTCCAGCGAGGTCGAACCAGCTGTGGTTCCGAAGCCTCCTCATCCGGCCAAGAGACTGATCGTTTTGGGGCTGCCGGCACTTAGTGCGACTCAGGCTCCTTCGGCCAAAGGTCGCAAAAGACCATATGCAAACCCCGAAGGGGCCAAGAAAAGGAGATGTACGAAATGTTCGGGTGCTGGTCCCTCATCGAACAAGGTGGTGAGCAGTGGCCTGATGTCGCAGCATTGAGCCAAGGTACGGATTTGCGAATACACCATTAACGTATTTTTGTTTTTATGAAAATTTGGTGTCTGACCGTGTATATTGTTGTTCCGTTTGTCTCGTTAATCGATGGAGTGATTAATGAGTGTGGGTCTGAGGTCGAACATTTGGCGAAGGAACTAGCCGAGTCGCAGGAAAAGTCGGCTAAGCTCGAAGGGAAGTTGAAGGTGATTGAAGATGCACATTCTGTGGAGGTGTCTCGGTTCGAGGCTAGGATCAGTGACTTGGATCGGGATCTTGGGAAGACTGCAAGTTCCTTGCTCAAGGCAAAGCATGTTAAGAAGGCTAAATCCTCGGAGCTACGCAGACTTCAACGCAAGATCAGAAGTATCGAGGGATCAACGGTCCGTGAGACTGAACGGGTCAAGGAGAGTGTCCCTGCCGACTCAGAATTAATAGAGACAGAGGGTGACCTCGGTTTGGCTCTGCTGGCCTGGGATCCGAGTGTGCTCCTCAGTCAAGTATGGACAAGAGCAAGGCCCTAGAGTTTGAAGAAGGCGATGAAGGTATGGTTCCGAGTTCTGATGAGATGATGGGTAAGGATGAGACTCCGTGTGCGGTGAATGTTTGAAGTTGTAGTCTCGTGTGAGACTTTTATTTTAGATCTTTGTGTTTTGGCCAAGTATGGCCGTGTTTTTATTTTGGGACCGGCCGTTATGGCTTTGAATCCCCGTTGCTTTTGCAACTTTAATGAATGAACAATCAGTTTATAATTTATTTTTTTTTTGAGAAGAATGCTTTCATTTGTCTGAATGTAGAGGGAGGTCCGCGAGTTGTCGTCTCGCATTCAAACTCTTTAACAGATCGCCTTGTTCGTTAGCTCGTTCTAGGACTCTTAAGAATCAAGTGAGCATTCAGATGTAGACGAAGAGACATGCCTTTAGGATCTTAATTCATGCCTTGAGACGTTAGCGACCAGTGTGCTGGGTTTAGGGTAAGACCTAGATTTACTTTCGGTTTTAAAGCTTTGCGATGACTAATCGGCGTTCATTTTGCCTGTAGCGATTTTAACCTGATTTTGTACCAATTTAAAGTCCACAATAGGTTCTCGGCTTACACGACTTTTCTGGTCGGAATCGAGCAACCCCGTAGGTGCTGACCAAAATTTGGATTTATTTATAGCGCTATTACCCTTGTGTCGGGTGTATGAGAGTTATCTCTGCGAGATAACTTAAGATTGTTTAGAACTGTTGCGAGTTTGTTGTGATCAGCAACAAACTTTAGGTGGTGGATATTACCGTTGTTTGGACCTTCGCGAAGGATTCATATCTTTAAGAGGTTTTGTATGTTTTATAGTCGCGGATGGCCTGTGTTTGTTGTTCTTTATTTTTTTTTAAGAAATACGGTTTTCTGAATATTGGCAACGTCTTCAGAATTTCGTTCTTCTTTTTGCTGCGTCGTTGAAAATTGTTTCAGAAATTTTGAGTTTGAAATTTCGGGAGTATATGAGTATACGTAATTTCATATACCCCCCCCCCTTTTGTAAAGGGGACAGCTGGTCTCGCCTTGTGACGAGATGCCTACGGACCCTATACCGAGGATCAAGCCGTCCTGTAGTTCAGTTTTTGCATAGCGTGTTGCTTAGTGATAGTATTTTTTGAGATGCATTGCATTCCATGATCGAGGAATCTTGATGTCCTGCATGTTCGCAATTTCATACGCTCCCGGCCAGACCACCTTTATGACCTTGTACGGTCCTTCCCACTTTGCTCCCAGTTTCCCGGTGTTTTGTTCCGCGGTGTTTTGGAACACTTTCCGTAGGACTAGTTTGCCTACTTGAAATCTATGGCCTCGTACATTCGAGTTGTAGTAGTTTGCTGCCGCTTGTTGGTAATTCTGAATTCGGACAAGGGCCTGATCCCGTCGTTTGTTAATTAGGTCAAGTTCGTCAAGTAGCATCAAGTTGTTCGACTTTTCTCTTTTCGAGAGCAGCCGCTTGCGTACTCCCAGAAATTCGTCTTCTGCTGGGATCATGCACTCTGTTCCATATACGAGGGCGAATGGGGTTTCACCCATTGCTCGTCTTGGGGTCGTGCGATGTGACCACAAAACACCTTCGAGCTCGTCTACCCACTTGCCTTTTTAAGAGTCAAGGTGTTTTTTGAGGCCGTCGAGGATTTTTTTGTTAATGGTCTCGGCTTGTCCGTTGCCTTGAGGATATCTTGGAGTTGATTTCGTTAATCATATTTTATATTTCTCGCATAAAGCTTTGAATCAGGTTGAAATAAACTGAGATCCGTTATCCGTTACGATTTCGTAAGGGACTCCGGGCTTGCAAACGATAATTTTCCATACAAAATTTTCTACTTGGGCGTCTTTGATGCTTGTGTAGGAATCTGCTTCGACCAATTTGGAGAAAAAGTCGGTTAGAACTAATAAGAAACATTTTTGTTTTGATGCCATTGACCATCGGTCCGACTATATCCATTGACCATCGCATGAATGGATACGGGGCTGAGATAGATTAGAGTACTTCCGCTGGCTGATGGATAGTTGGGGCATTGTCTTTGGCACTTCTTACATTTTTGTGAATAATCCTCACAGTCTTTGACCATTGTCGGCCAGAAATATCCGTGGCACTTCATTTTTATTGCGAGAGACATTCCACCGAAATGGTTTACGCAGGATCCGGAATGCACTTCTTCCATTATTTGCTGCGCCTTTTCTCCTTGCACGCAGATCATGAGTGGTCCACAAAATCTCCACTTATAAACTTCTCCGTCGACCAGAACATATCGTGCGGCGTGAGTCTTTATATATTGGGGCACCCATTTTTCCGATGGGAGTTCCTCGTTGGCTATGTATGAGAGGATTGTTTCCATCCATGGACGACTGAAACCGTAGCTGGACTGATCTGTGGCTGGGAGATCATCGTTTTCGTCGTTGTCGTCTTCCGGTTCGTTGATCAGGTTTACGAATATGGGCGGTCTGATACTTAGATGTTCAATGAACTCCACGAGGATTACCTTTCTTAAGCAGGGATCCGAACTAGATGCCAAGGCAGCCAGGGCGTCTGCTTGAGCGTTTTCCGCCAGAGGAATTCGAGTGAGGGCGAATTGATCAAAGTTTTGAGCTAGATCTTGAACGATGGTCAGATATGCTTCCATTCTTTCGTCCCTTGCTTTGTATTCCCCACTGAACTGGCTGGCCACTAGGTGAGAATTGCAGTAGGCGTGGAGATTGCGTATCTTTAGGCCGTGAGCCATCCGTAGCCCTGCGATCAAGGCTTCGTATTCG
The DNA here is from genome assembly GCA_932364175.1 of Eruca vesicaria subsp. sativa. Lineage (NCBI taxonomy): Eukaryota > Viridiplantae > Streptophyta > Magnoliopsida > Brassicales > Brassicaceae > Eruca > Eruca vesicaria. The sequence continues at coordinate 150,597 of CAKOAT010958487.1, read as the reverse complement.
GCTTCAATGTTCGAGGCGTGGAAAACTAATCGAAATGATTGTTCCAGCACTTCTCCCGTTGGGGCCACCAGTCGGATGCCAATTCCGGAGCATTGTTTGGACGAGGATCCGTCAACGCATAAGGACTAGGTCGAGTTCGGATCCTGGTCTGGTATGCCTCATGTGTGGGAGCTCGATTTAGAAATCTGCTAGTACTTGCGATTTCGCACAGGTGTTTGCACGATATTCAATGTCGTACTCACTCAGCTCGATTGCCCATTTTGCAATCTTCCTGACTGGTTGGGGCTGTGAAAAATCGTGCGGAGAGGGAAAGAAGTGGGTACGACGATAGTGTGAGATTGGAAATACGGCCTTCATTTTCTCGCTGACATTACCACCGCTAATGCCACTTTTTCCATCATTGGGTATCGCGTTTCTGCATCTAGCAATGTTTTACTTACGTAAAAAAATTGGTTTTGCTCGTCGCGTTCTTCCTGGATGAGGACGCCGCTTATGGCCGTTATTGACACTGTGATGTAGAGGAATAGTGGTTCCCCTTCTACCGGTTTCACGAGTACTGGCGGAGTAGCTAAGTAATGCTTTAGCTGTTGGAAACCTTTCTCGCATTCCTCGGACCACTCTAACTTCTTGTTTCCCTTCAAAGTATCGTAGAAAGGAAGACATTTATCCGTAGTTTGCGTGATGAAGCGGTTAAGTGCCGCGACTCTACTGGTCAGTCTTTGTACTTTGCGTTTTGTCCTAGGGGAGACCAATTCTAGTACCGCGGTGATTTGTTTCGTGTTGGCCTCAAATCCTCGGTAGGTAACGAGGTATCCCAAGAATTATCTGGATGCGACAGCAAATCGGCACTTGGCAGGATTTAGCTTCATGTTGTGTAAATTGAGCCTCTCGATACATTCTTGGAGGTGCGCAACATGATCTTGCTCTTTGAGCGATTTTACGAGCATATCGTCGATGTACACTTCCATCGTTTTTCTAAGTTGTTTGAAGAACATGCGATTAACAAGTCATTGATAAGTTGCGACGGAATTCTTAAGGCCGAACGGCATTACTTTATAGCAGTAAGTTCTGTGATCTCTATGAATGCGGTTTTTACTCGATCGTCAGGGTTTATCATGATCTGATTGTACCCGGAAAAAGCGTCCATAAAAGATATGAGTTTGTTCCCTGTCGTTGCCTCAACCAAGCGGTCGATGTGTGGCAATGGTAGCTATCTTTAGGACACGTTTTATTAAGGTCGGTGAAATCGACGCAGACTCGCCACTTCACGTTCTTTTTCTTGACAACGACAGGATTTGCAAGCCACTTGGGATATCTAACTTCCGTTATGGATCAGACCTTGAGGAGTCTGTCAACCTCATTGTTGACTGCTTTGGCGCGTTCTGGTCTCAGCTTCCATCTCTTCTGTTTGACGGGTTTTGACGTTGGGTCAACATTGAGTTCGTGACAGGTGATGTTTATGTCGATTCCAGGCATGTCTTCTGCGGTCCATACGAACGTGTTCGAGTTCCTTTTCAGACAAGCGAAGAGCTCGAATTTTAAGGTTTGCACCAATTTTGACGCAGTGTTCTGGGAACGCTTCGTCAATGCATACTGAGACGACAGGTTCACAGGTAGTTTCACGCTTCCCTTCCAGTATTTCGGCTGCTCGCGATTGCCAAAATATTTCGGTTTTATCTTGTTCTGGGGCGTTTTCGAGGGCAGACGGTTTCTTTTTCTTTTTGGAGCGAGCGTCGGCCGAAAGGGGTTTTTTCGTTTTAAATTCGCGGCGTAGCAGACATGCGAGATTTTCCGATTTCCCCAGATGATCTCGATTCCGCGCGGGGTTGGGAATTTGAGACACATATGATACGTCGATGGTACCGCTTGCATCAAGTTTAAGCACAGTGTTCCTATGATTACGTTGTAGGAAGTGGGTCGGTCAATGACTAGGAATTCGACGATTTTGACCATGCTTCCGGCTTGAACCGTAAGGTTAATTATGCCGAGGGTCATGGTGATTTCTCCTGAGATTCCTACTAGCGGGCTTGAGTTTTCCGCGATTTCGGATGGATCGATTTCCATATTCCAGGGTGTTTTTGAAGATGATATCAGCCGAGCTTCCGATATCGACTAATATCCTTGCGACATCCATATTCTCGATTGTCAGATCGATGACAAGGAGGTTGTTAAGGGGTTTGATCGAGATGACCGTTGCTCTGTCCTTGAACGGGATGACATCGCCGTTCGAGTTAGACATATCGGTTTTCGTTCATTCAGTGATTATTGTGTAAGAGAATCTGAACACCCCTCCTTCTAGCGCCAAAATGTGGGAACCAAAATTCACACTGTTAATTTTACATCAAATTTACTAACCACTTCCGTAGAAATGTAGACAAATAGAAGGCTTGCACTTTAAAATATTTCGTATCAGAGTTTGCAATCTTTTGTATGCGCTCATATTGTTTTTAATAAGTTTTTTGCTGCATTGAACTTTTTTCTTTTCAATTGTTATTTTCTAAATTTTTCTGAGTCAAGAAGAAAAAAGAGGAATTGATATGTACTTTCCACTTTTCTTTACAATCAGTCACCACCTCCGGCGGTGCCTCGAAAGCTTAGAAAACAAGCATAAGACTTTTAAAATACGGGTTCTTCGTCAATAACAACTCGCAATAAACGTGGGGAAAGGGGGGAGGATTTATGTGGGAACCGAAATTCACACTGTCAATTTTCCGTTAAATATGGAAACTTAGGGAAAACCCTAATTTTCCCGAGGTTCTGGATCTCAGCGGAGAACCATTTAAAATGAAAAAGATAAGAGAATACAAATGAAGAATTTGCGCAAAGGCTATTATTGATAAAGATATTAAAAGCTGTTACAAAGAAAATCGCGGAACTAAGACAACCAAACGTTGTAAGAATCCAACTTGCTAGTCTAGCCACCTAAGTCCTAAATTCTCCTAAGCTAACAACAGTCTTTCTAGGTCTAAAATGCTCTGCCTCCTCTTGATTACTACCTCATGCTTATATACTCATTCTCTAGGTGGTTGGTCTTTCCTTTTCCGCTGAGGTTCGCTTTCGTCGAAAATCTTCCAATTCTCTCAATCTTTCCATTTTTCTTCAGAAAATTTCTATTTTCATCTTCAAACTTGAGTTTTACCTATTCCTGCGAGTGATGAGTAAACCATTATCGTATATTTGGGCTGGATCTTGTCTAACGTCGCGAGTGGGCTTTTATCGCGTTTTTGGACTTTTCAAGACATTTTGCGATTTAGTAGTTTTACGAGTTTAGAGGAGATTGTTTCTTGATACGATGTCGTTTTTTAATAAACATCTCGAGTTAATCGTATAGTCTGGCAATGTTCAGTGTTCCGTTTAACCATTTCCACTTTATACGATTTACTCGAACTTTTCCGAGAAAACAAGTCTTTAGCGGTTTTTATAAAAAATCTTGAGTTAATCGTATTTTTGGCAATGTTTGGTGTTTTGTTTAACCGTTGCCGTTTTATACAATTTACTCGAGGTTTTACGTGAAAACACGTCTTTTACGGTTTTTTATAAAAAAATCTCGAGTTAATCGTATTTTTGGCAATGTTCGGTGTTTCGTTTAACCGTTTCCATTTTATACGATTTAATCTAGGTTTTACTAGAAAATACGTCTTTTATGGTTTTATCGTAAAACTCGAACGGTAAGGCGGATCAAGACGAAACGAGAGATGCTACGATCACAGTTCACAGTACAACTGAATCAAGGGGCTTGGATGGTTTAGTTCAGCTCGCCAACAGGCGAGAAGGTCTAGCAAGGCCAACTCGCCTGTTGGCGAGCTAGAGAAGGATATTCAGCTCGCCAACAGGCGAGCTGGTCGGGCATGGCCAGCACGCCTGGTGGTGGGCTGGACAAGGATGTTCAGCTCGCCAACATGGTAGCTGGCGGGAAAGGCCAGCTCGCCTGTTGGCGAGCTGGAAAAGGTTGTTCATCTCGCCAACAGGGGAGCTGGTCGGGCAGGGCCAGCTCACCTGTTGGTGAGCTGAACAGTGGTGTTTAGCTCGCCACCAGGCGAGCTGGTCAAGCATTGCAGCTCGCCTCTTGGCGAGCTGGATGGTTGTTCGGTTTGGAGTGTTTTCTCGTTTTTCTTTACCTGAGATCCGTTCGAAGAATGTAAGGAGAAGTAATCCTATACTTTGATTTCAAGATTACCGTTTTTGACCCCAACAATTTACCTCCCAAATGAATCAACTTCATATTTGGAGGTTCCAAATTATGACGAGATTCAATAAACTCCGTACAAACCTACTAAAGAATAGTTGTAAACTGGGGGAAAATCATATTTCAGTTTGAATAATTTAGATCATGCTAAATACGATCCAATCATCATTAAAATTCAATAAACCTACCCAAACTCATAAACTTACTCAAGAAAAGACCTTGACTAACACATGGCTAGACAACGGGAAAATATATGGCCTAATCGTTACGTTTACATACAAACGTTTCGATCGGGAAAATAAAACGACCTCGTTTTACTTATTAACACAAAACAGTGTTTTTCGATCAGGATTTAATTCAAAACGTCTGTCCTCTACCTCAATATTTCTCGATAGAAAGCTAAGAACCCTAAAACTCAGAGACATGAAGAACTCAAGTTTGTGTTACAGTAAGTCATAATCATATGTATGTATTCTTATAATTGTCTGATTTTATGTTATTATGCATTGATGAACTAGAATGTTGTCTAATTGTCTAGAAATTTTGGACTGAAGAAATGGGAGATCCAGGAAGAGGTATTCCTAAGAGATGCAGATGTGGAGAAACTGTGGTACGGAAGACAGAAAAACACAGTTAGAAATCATGGACGATTGTTTATTTTCTGCTCATGGGAGAGAAGGGGTGAGTTATAAAAATCATGGTCATAGGTTGTTTTTATCGGGTTTTGTACGGGAGTTTAGTACTTAGATAGTTTTCTTTTCTTAATTTGACAGGACTGGTTTCACACGTTTAAATGGATTGATGGTAGTGTTTATAACATATGGAAGATATGATTCGAGAAGTTGAAACAATTGATGGTGATTCTGTGTCATTGCAAAAACGACTTAATAAATGTGAAAATGAGATGGAAAATCTGGAAATGGAGACCTATGTGTGTGAAGATGTGGTTGAGAAGGAGATCCAAGAATGCAAAATGCAGCTCGGAGCATGAAGAATATTCTCGGGTTTTTGTTGGTGATGATTCTGTTTTTCAAGTTTATTTTCTAAGTATGAGTATTGTGTTGTGTTTAAGTTACGAATGTTGTTTGTAATTGTAGTAATAACTATTGGTGTGTCTTAATGGTATTTGTATTTCTAGTAAAACTAATGATGTATTTGTAGTTTTTCTCGTAAAACTGATTATGTGGTCCCTATTAATGGTGTTTGCGCTTGAACATAAGAAACATTAAGTTATATCAACACCCTCATACCAAGTCGAAACCAAGCATTTGGAGTAAATAACTTTCTTGGAAATATTCATAAAAAACAACAAATGACAACCAAACGAGAAACATGTTCATGGCTAATGTTTCACTCCTCCACCAAAAAACCAACTAAATGAAGCTGCCAAAACCCGTGTTCAAGAAACTCCATGCTTCCACCATAAACCAAAGGTTGAGATTCATGACTATATTGAAAACCACCTAAATGAAGTTGAAGAGAAAGTGGATACAAAACATCAAGTTGCATAATAAAGTTGAGTCTCAATACATGAAACTAGTCTTGTGCTTCTTGTGTTGCTTGGCTTGGTCCCTCTCCAAAATCCAAATTTCTTGTGTCTCGTGCATCTTTTCCTGTCATTGTTATTCTCTTCCTTTGTGTCCTATGCATTAGCACACCTATGTTTGAGCACATCGTGACATTGTGGCCAGCAATCCCACATGTACCACAATGCATAGTCTTTTTCTCCCTACTCACCTTCCTTTTCTTAGTTGGTGATTCATTCTTTCCTTTTTTCCTCTTTTGTTTTGGCTTTCTTCTCTTCCTATTCTTAGTTTGATCCACCAAGCTTGGTGGTGGAATAATGATACACCTTATTATTTACCAGTTTTAGGCCATGTTATGGATCTCATTTGGACTCAATTATGTGTGTCTAGGCTGTGTTTTTAAGTATTTACAGTTTTAGGTTCATATTGGAGTTATGTGGAGTATATGGTGCATTTTGGATGAAGAAACCCGTAGCTGACAAGAATAAGTTAAGCGAGAATTGACATAAGAGATGAACAGCGATCGACAGACACACACTAGCATCAATCGATGGTCACCGCGCACAAACACAACTTTGTTCAGAACCGACTTAAAGCCCCAAAGTTCACACATAATTATAAGATTACTCCTGACGAGTTTTTACCTAGTTTATAATGGTTTCTGCCACTGTTAGGCAGAGAACCACGCTTTTGTTTTCTGATGTACCATGGTTTTGACCTGTTTTTGCCATGGTATATTGGCGTTTTACTACTATTTACTATAATATAGAAGCTTTTAAGCATATTTATGAGTTCATGAGTATTTTGGAAGAAATAGATGTTTTTGGAGCATTTTGGAGAAAATCGGAAGAAGCGCTCGATTTGAATTCGATCACGAGGTCGACACAGAGAGACTCGGATCGATCGACATACACAATGCATGATCGATCGATTATCAAGACCCAGAAGCCAATTCGAGAGACAAGTTGACTTGAAGTCCAATCATCACCAAATGAAAATTTTACCCCTAACAAGTTTTAACCTAAGTTTATGTACTCTGCTAAAGTGTTAGAGGCAAGAGGGAGAGTTTTATTATATTCTTTTCACAGCAAAGTTTTAGGGTTTTTATTTTTTGGAGAGAAGATCATCATAGAGATTTGAGATTGGAACTTCATTGTTTTCTACCTATCTATTTATTTATAATATTCATTTTTATTTATCTATTTTTGTTATGAACTACTTCGCTATGTCTGAGTAGTCTACTTGTTAGATTTAGGGTATAAATAGGTTAGAGGGATTAGCCCCAACTATAGGATTGCTAGTTGTGATACTTATTAATAGGATGTTCTTAACGCTCATGGTTCTAGAGTAGCTAACTAGAAACATTGAATCCCGGATTACTTAGGTTAGATTAGAGATATTTAAGCAATCCTAATAGTCCTGAACACATTCCTATTAAGCTAAGAATTGTGGGAACCAAAATTCTCCAACTGTCAAGAAATCGTAAATAAGGGAACTTTGAGTAAACCCTAAGTTCCCAGAGGACCAGGCTATCTGCGGAACCGCACAAGAACAATTAATAAAACGATGAATGCGAAATCAAAGTATAAATAAACGAGATTAAGAGCATAAAGTATCTTATTCCGAATCTACGTAAGAACGGTTACAACGAGATTGGCCTTAGGTGCGTGAGCCGTTGACGAAATCCCTAACTCTAGCGATCTAAGACCGAAAACCCTAGTTGAGACGCAGCTCGATAACAAAAACGGAAATATTCCTAAATGCTAAGTTTGGTGGTGAAAGCTCTGAAAACTCGTCCTCTGCTTCTGCCCTATGCCTCTTGCTTATATACTTCCTTCCTTGGCGGTTTGGTCCTTCCATTTCGCCCAGATTCGAGTTTATCGAGAATCTTCCTTTTGTGTTTATCTTTCCTTTTGTCCCGCGAAAATCTTCTTTTTATCTTCAAACTTGACATTTATCTTCCTTCTACGGGTAAATCATCAAAACGTTGTCATATCTTTGGGTCAGATTTCGTTTAGATCTCGAGATGGGCTTTTATCACGTTTTAGGACCTTTCGAGCTGTTTTGCGATAAATCCATTTTGCGACTTTATACGAGATCGTTTCCAGATCCGATGCTGTTTCGGTTAATCGTTGCCGTTTTTACGATTCACTCTATGTTTTTAATAAAAAACGCGTTTTACGATTTTTACGAAAAATCTCGAATAAATCGTATAATTTAGGCAATTTTCGATGCTTCGTTTAACCATTGCCGTTTTATACGATTTCCTCGAGTTCTTTCGAGAAGAAAAGTTTTACGGTTTTTATCGTAAAACTCGAATGGTAGAAAGGATCGAGACAAAACGGGAGATATTTCGACCGTGGTTCGGGACATGATCGTGGCGAAGGACGTAAGCCTTGAATCGGGGATGTGGGAGATCGAGGCTCGGGATGATCTGCTCAACGTACGACAAGCCAAAACGGGCCGGTTCATCTCGGCGTACGGCGAGCTACCCGAGAAGCATCTAGCTCGCTGTACGGCGAGCTACTTGGGACGGGGAAAGATCGCAGTACGGCGAGCTAGTCTTGCTCGAACTAGCTTGCCGTACGGCGAGCTAAGTCGAGGCCACTTAGCTCGCTGTACGGCGAGCTCGTTCGGCCGAACTAGCTCGTGATTTACGGTGGTTGCGGTTTTTCCGGTTTTGTGCTTAACTCGGACGATCGTATAATCGATGTTTGTTTCGTTCTTATGAGATGAAAATTTCCAAGTCTTTCCGCAGATTCCTTTTGTTCAGAAACTTCTTTTATAAAACGATTTCTCGAGTTTTATAAAACGATTTCTCGAGTCTTATAAATCGATTTCTCAAATTTTATGAAACGATTTCTCAAGTTTTATAATACGATTTCTCAAGTTTTATAAAACGATTTCTCAAGTTTTATAAAACGATTTCTCGAGTTTTATAAATCGATTTCTCGGGCTTTATAAAATATATATTTTTTATATTTTTGCATAAAGTTTTGACTATTGATTCCGTCGTAGCGATTTTGTCAACAGTTAGCCCCCCAGCTCGTAAGAATCGTGGAGTTCTTGCGAGCGTATAGAACTTGTTCGGCAAGTTTGGTAGAATTAGGCGGAACTTTATTGGCCAAAAGTCCAAAGGTGAATAGTAAACTTTTTTTTTCTATACGTATATGGAGTAAATTTTTGAAGTCTTTACTCATTCTCCATAACTTATCTAAGAAATTTTCTCTTTACTTCCTTTGAATTTATTTCCCTCATAGTTGCCAAACATGTTTTCAAATAGGAGAACTCGTTCCTCAACCTGTTCCGATTGTCGCAGCTCCGAGGGAACGAGCTCACAACCTTGAGTTATGGCGCCGAAAGAGGAGTCCTTGTTTCCATTGATCTATCCAAGAGACCACGGGGCGTATTGGGCGCTAGAGGACAAAGTCAGGGTCCGCTAGACCTTGGACATGGGTTCCAGCTTTGTTCGATGCCAATCGAGCTCCCGGATGCCCGAGTTCAGCTCCACTTAAAGGTCTTGAATCCATGCAGGAGTTTTGCCGAGTCCCATAAGCAGTCGAGTTTCGCCTCCCGCTTGCCGGGGAGAGTGATAAGGCTGCGCTCGATGGCTTTTTTTACGTGCTACAACGTATTTTTGTGGCAATGTCATTTATGGTTTCCGATCCCAGAGATCATCGTTCGATATCTTCATTGGCTGGGAATATCGATCAGCCAGTTGACTCTGCGAAGCTTACAACAACTCGTCCGTCTCTCGACGCTGAGCTACGAGCGGGGAGTGACCCTTAGTGTTGACCATCTCGAGGGTTTACTGAGACCCGAAGAGAAGACGCAAAGGATCAATTTATGCCCCCGTGCAGAAATTGTTACTGGTTGCTCGTCGATCTATCCTTCTTGGAAGAAAATTTCTTCTACGTTCGTATTGACAGCGCGTCAGTCGACGAGGACTGCATCCCATTCTTCGCGACCACGTGTGGTCGGAAAGTTATGTGATTCGAGTGCATACGAATTACCCCCTTCTCTTTTTTTTTTGCTTATTCGCTTTCGTTTTCCATAGAGACCAACCCTTTACCTCTGATCCGGCGGATCTTCCGATTATTACTTCCTCACTTCAACGCGGGGAAGTTGGCTGGGGCAGTTTCTCTCCGCAGCGTGTTGGCCGTGTGGTTGCTCTCTTCCGATCTCGCCTTTTTGCGGATTCTCCGATTCAGCAAGAGGATTCTTTCATAGGAGAATTTGTCCCGTACGTGACTTCGATGAGGAGGGGCAAGTCAAGATCTCGGAAAGATAAACACTTGGTCGTTGAAGATGACGCATCCGACCGTACTGCCTCTCCCGAGAATATTCTCAAGGACTTTCTTGACAGTCAGGTGGAAGAAGGCGTTTGCACGAATGCGGGCGGATCGTCGACCTCCAATTTTCCTGGTAGCGATCCTGATCATGTTCCGGAGTTTGCCAGAGGGTCTGAGCAAGCTAACGAGTTTTTTTTTGGAGTGATTTTATTTTCGGATGGTTTCGCTTACCCTCTTTTTTGGCAGGGCCTTCTTGCCATGGGCCGGGCCCTAGATAACCGTAGCGCCGATGCTCGTCTCGCCGACTTTCGAGCGGATATGGCGGAAAAAGAAGTTGCCCACCTTCGGGCGGAGATTGAGGCCAATCAAGCTGAAGAAATGGTTGAGAGGGAGATAGCTCGCGTGAGGGGCGAGTATGCGGCTAACTCTCGCCGTGCCAAGGAGCTTTCCGACCAGAGAGTTCGTCGTGCCATCCGTGCAGGCAAAAGGAAGATTGCTAAGGAGATAAAGACCTGTCGTGAGCGGTTTGCAACTAGTTACTCGAACGCTGAGGTCGCTAAACGGGCAAACGGTGATTATTGCGAGTGTCACGGTGTCGTTCATGGGTTGTCTCTTACTCAGAACAAAGTTTATTCGTATACGAAGGAATATTCTGCGCAGGTGAAGCCCCTGGATCAGAGGAGAGACATGCAACCTGAGCTTTTTGATCTTAAGGAGCGCATGTGGGATCAGTGGAACCCCATCGTGGTGTCACCGGATTTGGCCAAGGTCGGGCCTGAGATTCCGGACGCGAACGGCGAAGCTGATCGATCATGGTTTGATACCAGCAATGGCCAGGTCTCGGCATCCGTGTTTGATGATTTTGATGTGTGATGTTAATGCTTTATGATTTTGTTGTCGTTTTTCCGGGACTGGCCGTTGGTGGCTTTGAATCCCTGCCGCTGGGCGGCGTGTATAAAGATATTTTCTAAGTATGAAATCTGTGTTTCGTTTTTGATGTAGAGGGAAGAATACGAGTTGTGTCGTCCCGCATCTAACTCTTAGTGTAGATCGTCCGGTTCGTTAACTCAATCTATTTTGGTTTTCGCGAGTGTTTAGATGTGGGCGAAGAGACATGCCTTTAGTTTCGCGATTCATGCTTTGAGAAGTTAGAGACCAGTGTGCTGTGTTTAGGGCAAGACCTAGGTTTACTTTCGGATTAAGGCTATGCGGTGACTAGTCGGCTTTTGTTTTGCCTGTTGCGATTTTAACCTGATTCCATACCGATTTAGAATCCGCGATAGGTTCTCGGCTTATATGATTTGTATGGTTGGAATCGAGCATCTCACCGGGAACAATTTCTAAATTTCCCGGAAGTGCTGACCAAAAATTTTGATTTCTTTTATAGCGCGCTATTTTATCCTAGTCGGATGTATGCGAACCAGTGGGTCGGTGCGTTTGTTTAGGACGGCTAACGTGCTCGACGGGGCCAATCGTCGAGCGTTTGTGTTTTGATAGTCGCGGACATACTTAGTGAAATAATTTTCTTGAGAATTTAGGCGACGTCTCGCCGGTCTTCTTCAAAAATATTTGTTGTACAAGTTTTTGTCGAGATGATTAAGTAATTGTTACTGCAGAAACATTTTCCGGATGTTTGGACTTTGTTTTTTTGCGTTTTCGATAGTAGCGGAAATTTTATAATGTTCTAACTTTGCCTTTAATAAAAAAGTTCCGAAAATTTGTTGATTACAAAAATGTTTTAAAAATTTAAGAGTATACAAATACTCGTATCTGCACCCACTCCCCCCCCCTTTTGGAAAGGGGGATAGCTTAACTTGTCTTTAGGCGAGCTGCCTACGTATTTCTTTCAGAAATCAAGCCATCTCGTAGTTCTGATTGTTGGTGCGAGTATGCTTACTCGTCTGTCGCAGACTTTTCGATCACTTTAGTCGTTGGATCGATGTCTTTGTCCGGGTTTGTCTCCTCCGGTTGGGTAAAAGCGATGGGTGCGGAAACTTGTTGTTTCTCGACCGTTGCTTGTTTTGGGTTGTCTTCCGCGGGCGGTGGCGTGACCTTTTCCCGTTTTGGTTTCACAATTGCGACCGCCAGTTGCCTCCGCTTATGTTCGGCTAAGAAACAGGATCACGATTGTCTTTGGCATCCCCAGATTGCTGCGACTCCCGTAGGAGTCAGGAACTTGATGCCTAAGTGATACGTCGACAGAACCGCCGTCATGGAATTTATCCAAGGCGTGCCCATGATCACGTTGTAGATGGCCGGGAAATCAACTACCGCGAAGTTGACGATTTTCGTCACTTCTTTGGCTGCCATCAGTAGTCGGATTGATCCCAAGGTAATGGACGTCTCGCCGGAAAAACTGGTCAACGGTTTTGGAATCGGTTCGACTTCTGAGAGATCAATTCCTATGCGCGCTAATGTGTTGCGGAAGATCACGTTGACGGTACTCCCGGTTTCGACCAGGATTCGAGCGACTTCCTGGTCGCTTATCACTAAGTCAATGCGAGGGGATCGGCGTGTGGTTGATCGATTCCGCCGGTTTCTGCGTCGTCGAAAGAGATCACCCCCTTTGGAGTGCCATCCGACGGCACCTTCCAACACGAGCCGGTTTCGGCTTTCCATTGGTAGGATTGGATAGACGAGATGGTTTCGTTGTAATACTGCTATTCACCGATAATCATGTTGATTTTTTGGCGGTTAGCGTCATTACCCTTTTCGTCTTGCATCGTTCACGTTGACATCGGATTGTTGTTCTTCTGTTATCGTAATTGACTGAGCTTGATGTGGTCTGAGAGTTAGATAGATCCGTAACCCCTCCGTGGGAACCGAAATTCACACTGTCGATTTCCGTGAATAAATGAACTTAGGGAAAACCCTAATTTCCCAGACGTCCCGGCTATCTGCTTAGCCACACGCAAGCAATCAGAATAAGACAAAAGATAGTAATGTAAACGAGAATTGAAAAGAGATCAAAGAGGTTTCTTATTCCGATTTTGCGTAAGAACGGTACAACGAGGTGAAAGCCTTAGCTACAAGAGCTGACAGCGAGTTTCCTAGATCTAGCAACCTAAGACTAAAACCATGTTGAGACGCAGCTTGATAACAAAAGAGTGGTAAAATGGAATAAGATAACCCAAATGTCTATGAGATCCATGATCAAGTATGCAAGTGCCTATAAGCAAGAGAGATTAAGTCCATTAAGCCAAATTTCAGATTTGAGCTGGTTTCAAGAACAATGTCAATTTCAATCAAGCAAATATATTTCAAGAAGAGTTTTCAAGGCTCGAAGCGTGCAAGGCTTTCAAGAGATGCTCAAGATACTTGATATGTCTAACTAGGATGTCACTTTAAGCTCTTGACAAGTGTTTTTTACAAGGTGTTTTAAAATCATTACTCCCAATGCAAGTGAATGCAAACTATATGCTCCAAACTCTCCTAGAAATACAAGTGATGCAACCTAAATGATTTTTGTGGTTTTTCTATGTCAATAAGTATGTAAAATGCAACGCATGAGACTCATGACAAGTAAACAAAGCAAAATGTTGGGGTCAAAATTGGTCACGACGGAATCATGGCTAAATTTCGTGGAAAGAGCCCCTGGCTATAAGGAACCTGAGGGCAAGGAAACTATGACGAGGAAGACATGGGTCATTATCAGCAGTGACTCCGATATGTAGGACGAGGAATATTCACCCGACGATCCCTCAGTCTCAGATCCAGCAGCCGTACCATGCCTCAAGAAGATGTTCGCGAGAGATTCAACATTATTCAGTCGATGGTAGAGAGGCTTCCAAGCGTAGCTCCCCCCATCAGGAGGAGTAACCCTAACTCCTACACCGACACACCCTTCATGGAAGAGATCACTTCAGTCGAGATGACGAGCAAATTCTCATTCCCTACCATGAAGACCTACAATGGGACCAGTGATCCAGACAAACACGTGGCTCTCTAAGCGCAGCGGATACTTACAGCAGCAGTCCTCTGAGGACTGAGAGAACCTAGCATGTGAAGGGGGTTCGGTTCAACCCTGACTGGTCCTTCTCTCCAATGGTACATCAACATCTATATGAAGCCCATAAGGTCTTCCGCAGAACTCAGCGACAAGTTCGTAGAGCAGTTTGCCAGCAGCAGGAACCTGGAAAAGAATTCCCATGATCTCTACGAAGTACTCCAGCACAGAGCCGAACCTCTTAGGGCCTACATCGCACGCTTCAACCAGGGAAAAGTAGCAATTCCTGAGTGCAACACAGGGACAGCTATATTTCCCTTCAAGAGAGGCATGCTACCTAACAGAGACCTGTACACGGAACTAACCAAGTACCAATGCAAAACGATGGAAAACGTCATATCCAGGGCCCGGGCCTAAGTGAGATGGGAAGAGGACTGCACGAGTCGAGCTAAGGCCCAGCAAAACCAGGAGCCTAGGCCGAGCAAGCAGCTCAGAAACGATCGCGACGAAGGGCCCCAGTCCAGGCCCCCCAAGGGAAGCCGATAGGCATTGTTGGGGTCAAAATCGGTACGACGGAATCAACGGCCGAAACTCCCCACAGAAATATAAAAAGATTCATTTTATAGAACTCGAGAATCGTTTTATAAAACCCGAGGATCGTTTTATAAAACTCGAGAATCGTTTTATAAAAATCGAGGATCGTTTTATAAAACTCGAGAATCGTTTTATAAAACTCGAGGATCATTTTATAAAACTCGAGAAGCCGTTTTATAAAACTCGAAGATCGTTTTATAAAACTCGAGGATCGTTTTATAAAACTCAAAAAGCCGTTTTATAAAACTCGAGAAGCTGTTTTATAAAAATCGATCGTTTTATAAAACTCGAGAAGCCGTTTTATAAAACTCGAAGATCGTTTTATAAAACTCGAAGATCTTTTTATAAAACTCGAGAAGCCGTTTTATAAAACTCGAAGATCGTTTTATAAAAATCGAGAAGCCGTTTTATAAAACTCGAAGATCGTATTACAAAACCGCGAAAAACCGAAACAGCCGTAAAACTCAAACTAGTCGCAACTAGTTCGCCCACCGGCGAACTAAGCCAAGCTTGGCTTAGTTCGCCGATGGGCGAACTAGGAGGCCCATGACTAGTTCGCCGGTGGGCGAACTAGTCCCGTCCCGACTAGTTCGCCCACGGGCGAAAAAAGCCAGCTTGGCTTAGTTCGCCGATGGGCGAACTAGTCCCGTCCCGACTAGTTCGCCCACGGGCGAACTAAGCCATCTCGGCTTAGTTCGCCGGTGGGCGAACTAGTCCCGTCCCGGCTAGATCACCATTGGGCGAACTAAGAGGTGCGGACTTTGCCCCACTGGTTCTTTTCGCCTAGTTCGCCATATGGCGACCTAGCCAAGTTGAACTAGCTCGCTGTACGTCGAGCCGACAATCCCGAGCCTCGATCTCCCACATCCTTGATTCAAGGAATACGTCCTTCGACACGATCGTATTCCGAATCACGATCGAAATGTTTCCCGTTTCATCTCGATCCGTCCTATCGTTTGAGTTTTACGATAAAAACCGTAAAACTCCATTTTCTCGAAAAGAACTCGAAAAAATCGTATAAAACGGTGACGGTTAATCAAAACACCGAACATCGCCTAAACTATACGATTTATCCGAGATTCTTCGTTAAGATTATAAAAAACGCGTTTTTAATAAAAATCGTCGAGAGAATCGTAAAAAAACGGCATCGGATCAGGAAATGGTCTCGTTAACGTCGAAAAACGGTTTTTTATCGTAAAACGGCCCGAAAGGTCTTAAAACACGATAAAAATCCATCTCGCGATGGTAACGAAATCAAACCCGAAGATACGATAACACTTTGACGGTCTACTCGCAGACGGAAGATAAAACGAAAGTTTGAAGATAAATAGAAGATTTCCGCAGAAGAAAAAGAAGGATCGACAGATATGGAAAGTTCCCGAAATATTCGGTTTCGAGAAAAATGGAAAGATTAAAACCGCCTAAGGAGGAGTATATAAGGAGGAGGCATAGGGCAGAAGCTTGGGGACGATTTTCAGAGCTTTCATCACCAATGCAAAACGCTGGAAGACGTCATATCCAGGGCCCGGGCCTAAGTGAGATGGGAAGAGGACTGCACGAGTCGAGCTAAGTCCCAGCAAAACCAGGAGCCTAGGCCGAGCAAGCAGCTCAGAAACGATCGCGACGAAGGGCCCCAGTCCAGGCCCCCCAAGGGAAGCCGGTAGGCATTGTTGGGGTCAAAATCGGTACGACGGAATCAACGGCCAAAACTCCCCGCAGAAATATAAAAAGAATCATTTTATAAAACTCAAGAATCTTTTTATAAAACACGAGGATCGTTTTATAAAACTCGAGAATCGTTTTATAAAACTCGAGGATCGTTTTATAAAACTCGAGAATCATTTTATAAAACTCGAGGATCATTTTATAAAACTCGAGAAGCCGTTTTATAAAACTCGAAGATCGTTTTATAAAACTCGAGGATCGTTTTATAAAACTCAAAAAGCCGTTTTATAAAACTCGAGAAGCTGTTATATAAAACTCGGTCGTTTTTATAAAACTCGAGAAGCCGTTTTATAAAACTCGAAGATCGTTTTATAAAACTCGAGAAGCCATTTTAAAACTCGAAGATCGTTTTATAAAACTCGAAGATCGTTTTACAAAACTGCGAAAAACTGAAACAGCCGTAAAACGCGAACTAGCCGCAACTAGTTCGCCCACCGGCGAACTAAGCCAAGCTGGCTTAGTTCGCCGATGGGCGAACTAGGAGGCCCATGACTAGTTCGCCGGTGGGCGAACTAGTCCCGTCCCAGCTAGATCGCCATTGGGCGAACTAAGAGGTGCGGACTTTGCCCCACTGGTTCTTTTCGCCTAGTTCGCCATATGGCGACCTAGCCAAGCTGAACTAGCTCGCCGTACGTCGAGCCGACCATCCCGAGCCTCGATCTCCCACATCCTTGATTCAAGGCATACGTCCTTTGACACGATCTTATTCCAAATCACGATCGAAATGTTTCCCGTTTCATCTCGATCCGTCCTATCGTTCGAGTTTTACGATAAAAACTGTAAAACTCCATTTTCCCGAAAAGAACTCGAAGAAATCGTATAAAACGGTGACGGTCAAAACACCGAACATCGCCTAAACTATACGATTTATCCGAGATTCTTCGTTAAGATTATAAAAACGCGTTTTTAATAAAAAACGTCGAGAGAATCGTAAAAAAACGGCATCGGATCAGGAAACGGTCTCGTTAAAGTCGTAAAACGGATTTTATCGTCAAACGGCCAGAAAGGTCTTAAAACACGATAAAAACCCATCTCGCGACGTTAATGAAATCAAACCCGAAGATACGATAACGCTTTGACGGTCTACTCGCAGACGGAAGATAAAAGGCAAGTTTGAAGATAAATAGAAGATTTCCGCAGAAGAAAAGGAAGGATCGACATATATGGAAAGTTCCCGAAATATTTGGTTTCGAGCAAAATGGAATGACTAAAACCGCCTAAGGAGGAGTATATAAGGAGGAGGCATATGGCAGAAGCTTGGGGACGATTTTCAGAGCTTTCATCACCAAACTTAGAATTTAGGAATATTTCCGTTTTCGTTATCGAGTTGCGTCTCAACTAGGGTTTTAGTCTTAGATTGCTAGAACTAGGAATTTCGCCGACGGCTAACGCAGCTAAGGCAACTCTCGTTGTAACCGTTCTTACGCGAATTCGGAATAAGAATCCTTCTTGCTCTCAATCTCGTTTTTCTTTTTATATCTTTCAATTTATTCATATTAATCGCGTTCTTGGTTACTTGTCGTTGGCTTTCGTAGAGATCCGGTTCCTCTGGAAAATTAGGGTTTTCCTAACTTTCCTTATTTTACGGAAATCGACAAGTGTGAATCTCGGTTCCCACAGTTTGGTGCTAGAAGGAGGGGGGTCGAATTACTCTTACTCATAGCCGCAAAACGCTTGACCAAAACGATGTCTGGATGTATGAAAGACAAAGTCTCAACTCGCAAAAAGCCGCTGGTAAAACAACTCCAGCAGCGACTGCTCCTACAGCCAACGCTCGCGCAAACATAGTAGTACTCAGCAAAATCGAAAACCTAATCGCGACTCTTCGCCACGGGAAGAGCAACAAAACAAGCTCACGATTTCTATCTCATATTACTAAGGGCAACGATTAAATCTATCAAACCCCATAGTGTTTTTCTTATTTCCGAGTTGGACAAATCTCACGCATTAAGCAAAAGACGTTTTCCGAGAACCTTTCGGAAAAATAAAACTAGCTCTCCCAGAAACCGCGGAACAAACCGTAAGTTACTCGCGAAATAAATCTTAGGATACTCGCGGAAAACCCTAGGCTGTTCGCGGAAAAGTCCTTAGGTAACTCGCGGAAAAAAAACCGTAGGTTATTCGCGGCAAAACCCTAGGTTGTTCGCTGAAAAACCCTAGGTTACTCGCGGAGAAAGCCCTAGGTTACTCGCGGAGAAAGCCCTAGGTTATTCGCGGAAAAACCCTAGGTTATTCGCGACAAAACCCTAGGTTACTAGCGGAAGAACCGTAGGCTACTTTCAGAATATCGGGTAATACTATCCAGCCAAAAAGACGATGAGTTGGCCAAGCAACCTAGCTTGCCATCTTGGCGAGCTGACCGGCTTTCTACCTCGTCCTAGAGGCACTGGATTTTCCCCGAGGGTCCGCACATTCCAACTCATAGCTATGGTGAGCTGGACCGTACTCTAAACAATAATCGCACGGCTTTTCTCTTCGTCTCAATCAAAGTTTTCGTTGAGATTTTACAACGAAAACAAGATAGCTTGATGAATCGGAACTGTGCTCGCCGACTCCCCATTAGGCAAGTTGAACAAGCTCGACGGATCTAAACATCTCCATCTCGAATCTTGATCGAGTCGCTTTTCATTTCGTCTCAATCGGACTTTCCGTTGAGATTCTACGACGAAAACTAGTCAACCCGACGAATCGAGATCACCCGCGCCAAGCGTCTTAGCTCGCCGAACGTAGAGTTAGTTAGCTCGCCATACAGCGAGCTTAACCAAGCGCCTGGCTCGCCCAAGAGACGCTGACTTCGCCCCAAGGGTTCTTACAATCCAGATCGCCACACGACGAGCTGAAAGGGTTCGCCCGACTTGCCTTACGTCGAGCTGAACCAATCCTCGAGTTCTCTTGAAGTCTTGATTGCGCTGATTCTCGTTTCGTCCGAACCGGAATTTCCATCGGGATGTTACGATAAAACCGCAAAGACTTGTTTCTTCGTATAAGTTCGAATCAATCGTCTAAAACGGCAACGGTTGACTTAACACCAAAGTTGCCTAAACTATACGAGAAATCTGAACTCCCTAAACCTAATCCGATTTTACGAAACTCTGCCACGCTAAGTCGAAAACATCCAATCATAAACACGTGACTGATTTTTTCGATATATAAAGGGCACCTAGTCGGTCAAATAAAACCAGCAGTACGAAGAAACAAGAACACGAGCTCCGATGGTTAAGTCTTCTCCCCGCTCCGATACTCTCGCTGGTAATTCGTCGAAGACCGGTAGGTCAAAAGATGAAGAACGAAGAATAGACGACCCCAAATCATCGATGAAGCTAAGGTATATCCGATTCGAAAATTTTATTAGACTTCTAATTTCTCATAGGTAAGAAACGAAAACGTCTTGTAAACTGCCAAGAAACCTAGAGAACTTAGAATTTAGAAGATAGTCTAGCATGCTAAGTCGTAAGCAATTTTTGTCTATCTCGATTTGTCGTTCTCTAACCATTCACGCATAACTCGCAAACCGATCCAATCTCTCGTTCAACCGAGAAACGATCGCCACGCATTCAAACGTACTCATTTCCTAAAAGAAAGAAGGAGCTAGAGACGCTGACGTCGTCTTAAAACCGACTCGCTCCTAGAAGTTCTCGTAAATCAGACATACTCCAAGTCATCTCTCATCCACCATGGTCTTTAATCGACCCGGATTGTCGATCATCCAAATCCTTCAAACGAAACTCGTCTTTCTTCTTTCGCCGAACATTTTTCCTCGCATCAAGAAAACGCTTTCTAAAATAAGCGCAAAAATATTCGGACGATGCAACGCCTCGTCGAAATCATCCCAAATGCAAACGACAATCTAAAAACCGTCTAAGTGCTAAAGACTGATCCAAACTGTCTGGGAAATAATCTCGAGGAATATACAGCATCTCTCGTTGCAATCATGCGGTTAGAAAATCTCTGCGAAACTTCAGAGCGAAACTCGATTATTTGCCGAAGTCATAAAGATTTTCGCAAACTTGATAAAACAAGTATAAGAATCGAAATCTTTAGGCATCAAAGCATTGATCTCATTTCCGGCAAACCAAGTGAGTCACGGAATAATGTCAAGAACATTTGCGGCGAAAGAAAAATCGAGAACACAAAGCAGCAATAGAGAACACGTCCTCCCTTCTCGCCAAGTGATCCTATTGCTGATTATGTAATTCATTCCATCCGAGAAACCCGTTAAAACATTTTGCGACTAAATCTCGGTGAAATAAAATTTGGTAAAACTCCGCGAGTGACTCTGAAAAAACCATCACCGAAGAATCAAAAACTAAACGGAAAGGTTTCTCGAAAAATCTGCGGAAACATTGTTAACCAATGTGTCGTGTCGATTACTAAATTCATCGCCCGTTACTTACGCGAGAAATCCTTCGTATGGTCAGGATCATGTCAAAACGAAGTAACTTTCGAAAGTAAACGTAATAGGTTCTGCGAAAAGTACATTCTAAGCTATACGATCCGGCACTGAGCGACCAATCTAAACTTTGCCTCCTCGCGACACGATCTGGAAGATCTCACTCTTTAGCCCTTCGGTTCACGAGCATCCGCTCTCATTCCTCCCGCTTACATCCAAGAATGAGACCGCCCCGCAAACGACTCCGCACGGGCTCTGCATCGAGCTTCTTAGGATCTGTCTCCCTCGAGTAAAAAAGAAACAACTTCCAGACAAACAAAGGAAAGATTAAACGAAACTTTCATCGTATAAATCAAACCTACAATGGAAAAACGTTTTCTATAACCACGGGCACACTTGGCATATCAAGCTCGACAAACGTTACTTGGCTATTGTCTCATCACGCTTCACTTCAATGCCAAGTTTACAAACCGACTCGACCTTTTCGATAGCACGAAAGTGTCGTGATCTAATCCTCTACCAAATACGACCTTGGCTGTGCGGATGAACACAAACTTCACGCCAAGCCATTACATTCAACGGATAATGTGAACTTGTCAAAAATCGGCTAAGTTTTGCATTCTCGCGATTCACCCTATTTCCGAAGCAAGTTTCCTACAAAATCCGACGTATAAGAAAACACTCGTACCAGAGCTCCTAAAGCCGTACGAATCTCGGAAGGTAAACACTTCACAAAACACCGTAACGAAAAACGCTTCGTTTCAGGGAAACAACTTACGCGACCTCTCGGTCCTAATTGCTCTAGCACCAATCGTAAAACTACCTAACATCAAAACAGGAATGTAAGTTTTAATTGCAAGTATCCGCAAACGAACCAAAGTTTTCCTGCAAAGCAAGGTTAAGACAAAACCCTCGCAACACCGTGCAACATCTTCGAGTCTGCAAACGTTCCGAACACGAAACGCGACATATAAAATAAAAACCAACTTTCGGCACTGCGAGACGTCGCAGACGCCCGAAGAATAGTTTTTCGACAAAAATACCTTCCTCGATAAAGTCATTTTCTTGGAAGACCTAACAGTCCGTCCGCGACTATAAAATTACGCAAAACTTCTTGACGTACGTATCCTTCGCGAAGGCCAAAACAACTTAAACATCTATCGCCTAAAAAGTTTGTTGCTGATCACAACAAACTCGCAACAGTCCTAAACAAACTTAAGTTATCTCGCAGAGATAGCTCTCGAACACCCGACACACGGGTAATAGCGCTATAAAAGAAATCCAAACTTTTGGTCAGCACTTCCGGGCAACTTAGAAATTGTTCCCGGTGAGATGCTCAGTTCCAACCGGACAAATCGTATAAGCCGAGAACCTATCGCGGATTCTAAATCTGTATGGAATCAGGTTAAAATCGCAACATGCAAAACGAAAGCCGACTAGTCATCGCATAGCCTCAATCCGAAAGTAAACCTAGGTCTTTTCCTAAACCCAGCACACTGGTCGCTAACGTCTCAAGGCATGAATCGAGATCCTAAAGGCATGTCTTTTCGTCTATATCTAAACGCTCACTCAATTTTCTAAACATCCTAAAATGGGCAAACGAACAAGGTGATACACTAAGGGAAAAAGGAATGCGAGACGACAACTCGCGGACCTCCCTCAATATCAACTCATAATCTTCCCGCTACATTCATACGAATAAAAACACGCTCTTAAAAACGCAAACTGATTTTTAATAAAGCCGCAAAAGCGGCAGGGACTCAGAGCCGCACACGGCCAGTCCGAAAACTATAACGGCCACACTCAGCCAGACCAAACGGCCTACGAGGCTAGTCTCAAGGCCGGCAAAGGTCAAGATGCCATCGACATCAATATGCTCGATAAACATATAACTAGACCGTAAAGGTCTTGCT
>CAKOAT010958487.1:71022-127925 GCA_932364175.1 Eruca vesicaria subsp. sativa | reverse complement strand
GAAACGAACTACGAAAGGCTTGATCCCCTCAAAAGGGTACGTAGGTAGCCTACACAAGGCACAGCCCTAATCTTAAACGCTTTCCGCTCCCTAGAGAGTGGAAAGATCACTTTCAACAGACCTTTCCGACCATTAATTCCGCCTAACTTAACTAAAACTGGTTAACCACTCGCAAGAACCTTACGCTAAAGGCTCAAGATTCTTACGAGCTGGGGGGCTAACTGTTGGGGTCAAAATCGGTACGACGGAATCAACGGCCGAAACTCCCCGCAGAAATATAAAAAGAATCATTTTATAAAACTCGAGAATCGTTTTATAAAACCCGAGAATCGTTTTATAAAACCCAAGAATCGTTTTATAAAACTCGAGAATCGTTTTATAAAACTCGAGGATCGTTTTATAAAACTCGAGAATCGTTTTATAAAACTCGAGGATCATTTTATAAAACTCGAGAAGCCATTTTATAAAACTCGAAGATCGTTTTATAAAACTCGAGGATCGTTTTATAAAACTCAAAAAGCCGTTTTATAAAACTCGAGAAGATGTTTTATAAAACTCGAAGATCGTTTAATAAAACTCGAGAAGCCGTTTTATAAAACTCGAAGATCGTTTTATAAAACTCGAAGATCTTTTTATAAAACTCGAGAAGCCGTTTTATAAAACTCGAAGATCGTTTTATAAAACTCGAGAAGCCGTTTTATAAAACTCGAAGATCGTTTTACAAAACCGCGAAAAACCGAAACAGCCGTAAAACGCGAACTAGTCGCAACTAGTTCGCCACCGGCGAACTAAGCCAAGCTGGCTTAGTTCGCCCGTGGGCGAACTAATCCCACTTGACTAGTTCGCCCACAAGCGACCTAAGCCGGCCTGGCTTAGTTCGCCGGTGGGCGAACTAGTCTCGTCCCGACTAGTTCGCCCACGGGCGAACTAAGCCAGCTCGGCTTAGTTCGCCGGTGGGCGAACTAGTCCCGTCCCGTCTAGATCGCCATTGGGCGAACTAAGAGGTGCTGACTTTGCCCCACTGGTTCTTTTCGCCTAGTTCGCCATATGGTGACCTAGCCAAGCTGAACTAGCTCGCCGTACGTCGAGCCGACCATCCCGTGCCTCGATCTCCCACATCCTTGATTCAAGGCATATGTCCTTCGACACGATCGTATTCTGAATCACGATCGAAATGTCTCCCGTTTCATCTCGATCCGTCCTATCGTTCGAGTTTTACGATAAAAACCGTAAAACTCCGTTTTCCCGAAAAGAACTCGAAGAAATCGTATAAAACGGTGACGGTTAATCAAAACACCGAACATCGCCTAAACTATACGATTTATCCGAGATTCTTCGTTAAGATTATAAAAAACGCGTTTTTAATAAAAAAACGTCGAGAGAATCATAAAAAAACGGCATCGGATCAGGAAACGGTCTCGTTAAAGTCGTAAAACGGTTTTTATCGTAAAACGGCCCGAAAGGTCTTAAAACACGATAAAAACCCATCTCGCGACGTTAACGAAATCAAACCCGAAGATACGATAACGCTTTGACGGTCTACTCACAAACGGAAGATAAAAGGCAAGTTTGAAGATAAATAGAAGATTTCCACAGAAGAAAAGGAAGGATCGAGATATATGGAAAGTTCCCGAAATATTCGGTTTCGAGCAAAATGGAAAGACTAAAACCGCCTAAGGAGGAGTATATAAGGAGGAGGCGTAGGGCAGAAGCTTGGGGACGATTTTCAGAGCTTTCATCACCAAACTTAGAATTTAGGAATATTTCCGTTTTCGTTATCGAGCTGCGTCTCAACTAGGGTTTTAGTCTTAGATTGCTAGAACTAGGAATTTCGCCGACGGCTCACGCAGCTAAGGAAAATCTCGTTGTAACCGTTCTTACGCGAATTCGGAATAAGAATCCTTCTTGCTCTCAATCTCGTTTTTCTTTTTATATCTTTCAATTTATTCATATCAATCGCGTTCTTGGTTACTTGTCGTTGGCTTTCGCAGAGATCCGGTTCCTCTGGAAAATTAGGGTTTTCCTAACTTTCCTTATTTTACGGAAATTGACAAGTGTGAATCTCGGTTCCCACAGGCATAGCAGGGGCAGATATCCGAATCGCCCCCTACCTCGACTCGAGGGAATGAGTGTATCTACATGGCCTGAAATCTCTCACTTGTCCATCTCCAAACCCGAGCTGGTAAACGTCCTAAGGAAAATAGCCAGCAGGTGAAATGGCCCCCTAAGATGAAGGCCGCAGACGCTAATCGGAACCCCAACCGATGGTGCGACTTCCCACAACAACCACGGGCACAAGTCGAAGGATTGTATCGCCCTGAGGCTGGAGGTCAACGATCTCCTTAAGAAGGAAAATCTAAAGGAGTTCCTCTCCGATAAGGCCAAGAGCCTCTAGACCAGAGACGGCACGAACCGGTCCTCCGAGCCAAAGCCCGCGTCTCCCCCGCGCCAAGATAGAGTAATCCATGTGATATCTAGAGGTTCAGAGATAAGCGGGATAAGCCACGCAGCTGCTAAGCGTTGCACCAGAAATGCAAGACATGGCCAAGAGACGAGGGACCCAAAGCTCCTGCTCCTCGGTACAGATGATATCAGTTTCCTTGCCAATGAACAAGAGAGGGTCCTGGCTCCCCATCACGACGCCTTGGTCTTCTCTCTCACCGTAGCAAACTGCTTAGTGAGACGAATCCTGATAGACAATGGTAGCTCCGGAAACATCATCTTCCTCCCCGCCTACACCGATCAAGGGCTGGAGGAAAAGGCTTTAACAAAGAAGGTCACTCCGCTCATAGGATTCATTGGAGAGGTAATAAACACCTTAGGAGAGGTAGTCCTCCCAGTATACGCCAAAGCAGTGAACCAACCAACGAAGTTCCTAGTCATCGACTTCGCATCCTCCTACAACATGATATCGGGCTGGCCCTGGATCCACGACATGGGGGCCGTACCTTTGACCCTCCATCAATTCATCAAATTTCCGACCCCCTGGGGCATCAGAGTAATCAAAGGAGATCAAGAGAATGCTAGGGCCTGCTATCAAACCACATTGAAAGGAAAGGTCCCGACCTTATAGCAATTACCGAAGGGTCCTCCGGCCCCGCACACGGAAAAACCTGAGGTGGAAGAGATGGACGAAGTACCCTTAGAGGAAGGGAATCCGGCCCCAAAACTACTAATAGTGTCCAAGCTTCCCATAGGGTTAAGACAGAGACTAATCGACTTCCTACGCTCCAATTCCGATTGTTTCGCCTAGTCACACGAGGATATGCCCGAGATCGACCCTGAGATTATCATGCACAAACTTCAGGTAGACGCTCAGTTCACCCTTGTTCGACGGAAAAGGAGGAAATTCGCTCCAGAAAGGGACGATATCATCAACAAAGAAGTCAAGAACCCGCTCGGCGCTGGATTCATAAGGTACGTCCAGTACCCTGAATGATTGGCCAACGTCGTCGTGGTCAAGAAGTAGAATGGGAAATGGAGGGTCTGCATAGATTTCACTGACCTCAACAAATCATGCCCCAAATATCCCTTTCCCCTACCTCATATCGACAAGCTCATCAACGCCACTGCAGGCCACCAGCTCATGAGCTTCATGGACGCCTTCTCGGGCTACAACCAAATTCTCATTCATCCAGACGACCAAGAGAAGACCTCCTTCATGACTCCCAGGGGCATCTACTGCTACAAAGTCATGCCCTTCGGCCTAAAAATGAAGGATCTACATACCAAAGGCTCATAAACTTGATGTTTGCCAACCAGATCGGGCATAGCATGGAAGTCTACATAGATGACATGCTGGTAAATTCCTTCGAGGTAGAAGACCACATCTCCCATTTACAACAAGCCTTCGTCACTCTCAAGAGGTACAACATGAAGCTCAACCCCTCAAAGTGCTCATTCGGAGTCATCTCCAGAAAATTCCAAGGATATATAGTTACCTACAGGGGCATCGAGGCCAATCCAGAGCAGGTGCGAGCCATCCAGGCAATTCCCTCCCCGAGAAACATAAAAGAAGTCCAAAGACTAACAGGCAGGATGGCTGCATTAAGCAGGTTCATTGTGGGAACCAAAATCCAGACTGTCGATTTTCCGTCAAATATGGGAACTTAGGACGAAACCCTAATTTTCCCGAGGTCCTGGATCTCTGCGGAAATCACTAAAACAAACGAATTTTAAAGAATATGGATGAACAATGAAGAACAAAGAGATAAGAACTTGTATGAAAGCTTTGATTGAATGAAGAATTGACAACTGTACAAGAAGAATCGAAGAACTTAGACGTCGAAACGTTCTAAGGATCTAGATTGCTATTCAAAACGCTAAGTCCTAAATTCCTAAGCTAGCAGCCGTCTTTTTTAGGTCTGATCTCGTCGTCTTCTTCTGCCCTACGCCTCTGGTTTATATACTCCTTGCCTTGACGGTTCAATCTTTCCATTTTGCCGGATTTGAGTATTTCGGGATTCTTCCATTTTTCTCGATCCTTCCTTTTCTTCCACGGAAATCTTCTATTTATCTTCAAACTTGCCTTTTATCTTCCTTCTGCGAGTAAACCGTCAAAACGTTATCGAACGTTCGGGTTAGATTCCGTTAAGATCGCGAGATGGGTTTTTATCGCGTTTTAGGTCCTTCCGGGCCGTTTTGCGATAAATCCGTTTTTCGACTTTTACGGGATCGTTTCCTGATCTGACATCGTTTTTAATAAATTCCTCGAGTTAATCGTAAGGTTTTACGATTCACTCGACTTTATTATAAAAAATACGTTTTTATGATTTCAACGAGAAATCTCGAATAAATCGTATAGTTTAGGCAATGTTCGGTGTTTCGTTTAACTGTTTCTGTTTACGATTTCTTTGAGTTCTTTATCGAGAAAACAAAGTTTTACGGTTTTTATCGTAAAACTCAAACGATAAGTCGGATCGAAATAGAACGGGAGATGTTTCGGCCGTGGTTCAGAATGCGACTGTGTCGTAAGTTTCGAATCGGGAATGCGGGAGATCGAGGCGCGGGATATCTGGGAAATCTCTAGTTCACCCATCGGCGAACTAAGCCGGGCCGGCTTAGTTCGCCAATGGGCGAACTAGTTGAGTGCCTCTTAGTTCGCCAATTGGCGAACTAAGCTGGGCCAGCTTAGTTCGCCAATGGGCGAACTAGTTGAGTGCCTCTTAGTTCGCCCATTGGCGAACTAAGCTGGGCTAAAACTCGAGAATCGTTTTATAAAACCGCAAAAAACCGAAACAAGCCGTAAAACGCAAACTAGTCACGACTTAGTTTTATAAAACGATTCTCGAGTTTTATAAAACGATTCTCCGAGTTTTATAAAACGATTCTCGAGTTCTATAAAACGATTCTCCGAGTTTTATAAAACGATTCTCGAGTTTTATTAAAACGACTTTCCGTTTTAATAAATGACTTTTGCGGAAAGTAATGATTCCAGAAGTTATCGTAGACGTTGATTTCGAGATTACGGTTTTTGACACCAACATTCATCTCTAGGCTGTTCGACAAGTCTCATGCCTTTTTTGAGGCCTTAAAAGATCCCAAGGACTTCCAATGGATTGACAAGTGCGAATTCGCCCTCAGCGACCTCAAAACCTATCTATGCCTCCTCTCCTCTCAAAGCCTCTGGATGGAGAGAACCTACTACTCTACCTAGCCGTGTCCGAGCATGCAGTAAGCGGAGTCCTCGTGAGGGAAGAGGAAAGGAGACAACATCCCATCTACTACGTGAGCAAGTCATTATTGGACGCAGAGACTCGCTACAGCCACCTTGAGAAGCTAGCACTAGTACTGGTAACAGCGGCCCGCAAGCTCCGGCCCTATTTCCAGGCCCATCAGGTCATGGTAATCACATCATTCCCCATAAAATCTGTTCTCCATAAGCCCGAGGTGTCAGGACGCCTCACGACGAAATCAATGGCTAAAAGTGTCCGCAATAATAAGAATACGTTTTATAAAACACGAGAAGTTGTTTTATAAAATTCTAAGGATTTTCCAAACAAATGAAATCCGCGCGAAGCTTGGAAGTTTTCATCTAAAAAAAAAACAAACGAAACAATCTCCGAATACACGATTGCCCAAGTTAAGCGAAAAACCGCAAAAACGCATCTGTCGTAATCGCGAGCTGGTTCACACACATCAGCTCGCCGTACAGCGAGCTGGACCAAGCAGTTCAGCTCGCCGTACGGTGAGCTGGACCAAACTGTTCAGCTCGCCGTACGGCGAGCTGAACCGTCGCGGTTCAGTTCGCTGTACGTCGAGCTGACCAATTCGAGCCCTGCTCCCCGCACTCCCGACACGAAGCATACGTCCTTCGACTCCAATTATGCTCTGAACCATGATCGGGAACGTCTCTTGTTTCATCTCGATCCGTCTTTTCGATCAAGTTTTACGATAAAAACCGTAAAGTTTTGTTTTGCTCGATAGAACTCGAGTATATCGTATAAAACGTCAACGGCCAAATGAAACACCGAACATTTTCCAGTTATACGATTATCTCGAGATTTTTTTATAAAAAATCGTAAAAATCGTAAAAAGCGCATTTTTAGTAAAACCTCGAGTAAATCGTGGAACATGGCAACGATTAAACGAAACATCGAACATTGCCAAACTAGAAGATTAACTCGAAATGCTTACTTCAAAACGGCTTCGTATCAGGAAACGATCTCTTCTAAAGTCATAAAATGGTTATTTATCGCAAAACGGCTCGGAAAGTCCAAAACGCGATAAAAGCCTACTCTTGACTTTAAACGAGGTCCAGCCCAAAGATACGATGACATATTGACGATTTACTCGAAGAAAGAAGATAAATGTCAAGTTTGAAGATAAATAGAAGATTTCTTCAAGAAAAATGGAAAGATCGAGATAAATGGAAGATTCTAGATTCCGCCCTAGAAACCACTAGCCGGATAAGTATTCCCCTGCTGGTACTCCAGTGGCCGCGACAGAAAGAGAAGGGGATCCCAAAGAAATCTCCGTCATCGACGAAGGAAACCTGGATGACCCCCATAATCGACTACCTTGTACGCGACTTCCTCCTAGAGGACTGAGGTGAAAGCCAAAAGATAACAAGACAAACAGCAAGATACTGCATCACTGAAGGGAAATTATACTGAAGATCCTTCTCAGGACCATATATACGATATCCCATCCCTAGGGAAGCAGCCCGGATCTTAGAAGAGCTACACGAAGAAGAATGCGGCTCTCACTCCAGCGGATAAAGCTTAGTGCTCAGAGCCAGAAGAGCGGCTATTACTGGCCCACGATGGCCAGTGACGCCCTCAGAAACGCCAGGCCCTGCGATCAATGCCAAAGGCGGGCGCCGATCTCCAATCTCCCCCCGGAGAACCTAAAGTCTCTAAGCTCTCCCTGGCCCTTCCGAAAATGGGGCATGGACATCGTCGGAAAATTCCGAATGGCACTAGGACAAAAGGTATTTCTCCTCGTAATAACCAAATACTTTACAAAATGGTTAGAGGCCAAAGCCTTAGCCACGATTACTAAAGAGAAAATAAAGAATTTCATATGGACAAACGTGATACCCCGCTTCGGCACGCCCCAAGAGATTGTCAAGAAAACGGTCCCCAGTTAACGAGCCAAGACTTCAGAGAATTCTGCCAAGAGTGGAACATCAAGCTCTCCTTCTCCGCACCTCGGCACCCACAGTCAAACGGCCAGGCCGAATCTACAAACAAAACCGTGGTCAACATGATCAAGAAACGCGCGGAGAAAGCCCACGGGCGCTGGGTAGAAGAGTTACATGGTGTCCTCTGGGCTTATCGAACCAGTCCGAAAACAGCCACGCAAGAGACTCCATTCTCATTAGTCGACGGCATGGAATCCGTGAAACCCACAGAGGTACACATCAGAACGACTGTCTCCGGACCCATCTCCCAGGAGGAAAACAATGAATTGTTGACCCTGAGCCTGGATCTACTCGACGAAAAAAGAGAGGCTGCTTGCCTGAGGAACATTTCTTATCAAAAGAAAGTGGCCAGGAGCTACAACAAGAAAGTCAGGACCAGAACCTTCCAGCAAGGAGACTGGGTCCTGCGACGATTCTGCGACCATACTAAAGAAAAATCTGCAGGGGAGCTGGCCCCAGGATGGGAAGGCCCCTAAAAAATAATTGGAGCGCAGGGAGCAGGAGCCTACAAGCTGCAAGACAGCAAAAAAAGAGGTCCAACCTAACTGCTGGAATGCCCTGCACCTCAAGCTCTACCACTTCTAATAAGATCTCCGGATCGGGTTTTCTAGAGATACCTACCTATCTATATATTTTAAGTACACCGGTTTCCTACTCCTATGTATGCTAAGAACGTCTACGGACTAAGCTTATATAACGTATTTTAGTTCCGACAAAGGACTCACAGGAATTCCACTGAACTTGAAAGGGGAATACTAGCTGGATCAGGCCCCAAGGGGCATCTCGATTCTGGCAAACCCTACATCTACTGACATGATTCACATATAAAAAACACTTGGGTATGAGAATTGGAACATGCCTGATAAACCTTAATACAATGTCGAAATTACCTCAGCCCCTGCGTAGAGGCCACAAACCGTAAACCTAAAAGGGGGCCACATGTACTAGTGCATCAATCTCTGCATCAAACACGCCTCGAGCTAAACGAGGTGCAGGGGGCATAACGTATAACTGCAGAGTACTGAGATCAGCCCCATGGTTTCATGGAGCAGACGGTGCACAAAACCCCAGGAGCACTTCTATCCTACTTATCTAGATGTGGAAAGTACCAAGTCTGGTACGTGGCTCACTACTTCCCAGTAGACCCACCAAGCACAAACATATAAGACTGAGAGTGGCTTTCTACATAAAGGAGAGTGCAGCATTACAGGATCTCGATAGTGGCCTACTTCCGAGTGGCAGAACGCAAATCCTTACCCGATATCGGTAGTGGCCTACCTAAGGGGGGCAGAATACGATCTCGATGACAACAAGCCTCCGGGCCCCAAATGTACAAAATTCCAAATTTTACATTTTTACATGAGATTGGTAGTGGCATACCTAAGAGGGGGATCAAGCAGTTCAGCTCGCCGTACGGCGAGCTGGATCAAGAAGTTCATCTCGCCGTACGGCAAGCTGGACCAAGCAGTTTAGCTTGGCGTACAGCGAGCTGAACCGTCACGGTTTAGTTCGCCGTACGTCGAGCTGACCAATCCGAGCCCTGCTCCCCGCACTCCTGACACGAAGCATACGTCCTTTGACTCCAATCATGCTCTGAACCATGATCAGAACGTCTCTTGTTTGATACTGATCCATCTTTCGGATCAAGTTTTACGATAAAAACCGTAAAGTCTTGTTTCTCGAAAGAACTCGAGTAAATCGTATAAAACGGCAACGGCCAAACGAAACGCCGAACATTTCCTAATTATATGATTAACTCGAGATTTTTTATAAAAAAATCGTAAAACGCGCGTTTTTAGTAAAACCTTTAGTAAATCGTAAAAAACGGCAACGATTAAACAAAACATCGAACTTGCCAAACTAGACGATTAACTCGAAATGCTTACATAAAAACGGCATCGTATCAGGACAAACAAGTTTCTAGAAGAGTTTTCAAGGCTCAAATCATGCAATCTTTTCAAGAGATGCTCAAGCTACTTGCTATGATCAGCTAGGGTGAAGTATTGAGTTCTGAGCATGTGTTTCCTTATTAGGTAAGCTCCCAATGCATGTATGCAATCTAAATGCTTCTAGACTAATTCCTAAAGATTCAAATGATGCAACCTAAATGCTTTTTATTGTTTCTTGTTTGAAAATTTCAACTTTTTTTGGATATTTCTATGCATATATGTATGTACAATGCAATGCATGAGATTCAAGATCAACAAAGAAAACATGATCAAATACTTGGTACCTCCCCCAAACTTAAATCACACAGTGTTTGTGTGAGTAAGAGAGAAGGAGATACCAAAACGTATGAGAAAATCAATGGTATAGACAAAGAATGGTTGGAGTGATACCTCAAGTGGGAATGAGCAGTGTTGTGTTTATTGGTGTTTGGGCATGACCTTTGGGCATATTGAGGAGACCCCCAAACGTGTTCCTGACCTTATTCAACACAAAAGAACAGTAATATATACAAAGATAAACATGAGAATTCCTCCCAACGGAGCTTGTTTAAAGTCTCTTAGCTTGACTACCTTTGCTTACCTATTGAGAAGGAGGATCCTTCCCACCTTCAAGGGTGATGGTTAGGACATGTGTAAGGAAATCTTAGAGCATGAGTGGATCAGCTTGGATTTGAGGAGAGATAAAGTCCCTGGCGCTGGAGAATGGCTTGGATCTTCCTTTGCACTTGATCTTATACTTAATGGCTCCATCCTTTAGCTGTAGTGGGTGAAGACTGAGAGTGTGTGGCATAGGTGGAGAGTGAGGAGCTTTCATCTTATTTTTTCATTGAGTGGCCTTAGTGGGTTCACTCATCTCCTCCTTGGTAGTATCTCCCAAGTGTCTACATTACTCTTCTGTAAGGACTCTTCACCAAGAACTTCTTCTTCCTTAACAACCAATGCATCTCTCAATATTGTTTCACAATAACTTCCATTCATCATTGGTGACTTGATTGGATAGGAGTATTCCTTGTTGACATTTTGGAGAACCACCTTCTTGTTTCAGAAGTCTATGCATGCTCCCACAGTAGCAAGGAAGGGTGTGCCTAAGAGCAATGGCATTCTCCTCTTGCTTGTCATATCAAGAACAGTGAGGTCTATGGGGATGGTGCAATCTCCAATCTTCAAAGGGAAGTCCTTGATGAGAACAATGGGTGTTGTTGAAGAAGAATCCCCAAACATGAGGGAGGAGTTTTTTGGCTCCATGCCTTTGATCTTCAAGCTCTTCACCATCTCCAATGAGATCACATTCACACTAGCTCCACTATCCACAAGAGTATCATCAATTTTGAAGTCACCAAGGGAGCAAGGCAATATGAACTTCCCTTGATCATCTAGCTTGAGTAGAGATTTTGGTGGAGGTTTAGGATCAAGAAAAGAGGAAGAGATGTCAAGAAACTCCGTCACCTTTTCTTTGTTGGCTATAATGTCTTTTATGAGCACTAGCTGGTCACAAGCCTCTTGCATATTGGAGATCTTATGGAGATTGATTCCAACATCACTCAATTCCTTCCTAAACTTGGAGATCACCTGCTTTTGAGATTTGGTGATGATCCTCTTTGGGAAAGGGAGCTTATCATAGGGAGATATCTCAACCTCCTTGTCTTCTTCAAGCTTAACCAGTTTAGTTCCTTCAAGCTCAATTTCTTTCAAATATTGGACAGCTTCTTTACCAACCAGTTTCTCACCCTTGTGATCAACCTCTGCACCAACCTTCTCCACAGCTTGGAGCTTAACCTTGGCTCCAACCTTAGCAGAAACATCCTCAACAACCTGAGCACCATCCTTGGTTTCAATCTGTTCCTCAATCTGCACAAGTTCAGAGCCATACAACAATCTTTCTATCTCATCAACGTCACTCACATGATCAAACACTTCAGTCTCAGGGACAGTAGTTGAGAGGACAACATTGAAATGGTCCTTTCCTGGTCTACTAGAGGTTAATTTCATTGAAGATAACTGGTTTTATAAGGCTTTGAACTTGTTGTTTAGCTCCTCATAAGCACCATCAATCTTTGTGTTGAGATTTCTCAACTCAGTGCCTATATGCTTCTCTTGCCTCTGGTGAGCTTCTTAGATGGTTCTCAACATGGCTTCAGTGTCAGCATTTTTAGTAGGAGAGGGAGAAGGGTTATCTTGGCGTGAAGGAGCTTGGTTGTTTTGGTTGGTTTTGGTAATTGGGATTGTAGGGAGGCTTTTGGTATTGGGGGTTTTGGTAATGGAATTTGGGTTCCTTCCTATACCAAGATCCATTGGCATTGATGAAGCATACCTCTTGGTTTCCCTCAATACCCTCAACAACATTCAACTCAGGTGTATCCTCTTGAGCACCCACAACATTTACTTTCTCTTGCTTGGTTGGTAGTGAAAGAAGCAACTCAAGCTTGTCAATCTTTTCTTCAAGAGATTTCAGATCCCTTCTAGTGTCTCCACCCCCATCTCTATTGATTCTATCAAACTAATCATTGTAAATTGAGTCACTCTTGGCCATGTTTTCCACAAGCTCTAAAGCTTCAGCTTCAGTTCTTCCCAAGACGAAACCATTGCTAGCAGTGTCTAGCATGCTCCTATACTTTGGCAAGACTCCTCTGTAGAAGGTACTAAGAAAGCTCTTCTTACTGAAACCATGATGAGGACACTGAGTGATGAAGCCACTAAACCTCTCCCATGCTTCACCAAAGCCTTCAAGGTTCTTCGGAATGAAACCAAATATCTCATTCCTAAGCTTAGCTGTCCTTGAAGTAGAGAAGAATTTGGTGAGGAAGGATTTCTTACATTCATCCCAAGTGGTGATAGAGTCTCTTGAAAGGCTCTTCTCTCAAGTGTGGGCTTTGTCTCCTAAAGAGAATGGGAACAATCTCAGCTTGAAAGCATCTTCAGAAACACCATTGATCTTTGTTGTCCCACATAGCCTATCAAAGCTATCAAGATGGTCTAGAGGATCTTCAAGGGCAAGACCATGATACTTGTTTCTTTGGATCATGTTGATAAGGCTGGACTTGATCTCAAAGTGGTGTTCTGAACAGCTGGAGCTCGGATACCAGCTCTATGCCCATGAATGTTTGGTTGATCATAGGCGCCAATGAATCTAGCTTGGGGTGGGTTGGGTTGTGGTCTAAGGTTCCCAGCTCCTTGACCAATGCCTCCTTGAGGGAGAACAGCCTCCTCTTGAGGTAAGTGGTTGTTTCTCTCCATCTCTAGCCCCAAATCTTCGAGTTGGGCTAGCCTCTCTTCTTCTCTTCTTCTTCTTATTAACTCTCTCTCAAGAGCTTGGATGTCTTGAGCTTCAGGTAAGAAGTTTGCAGTTCCTCTACTCCTCAGGTTCATACACCTGCAACCAATATAAGGGATACAAAGAAGAAGAAATCAGTAACTATGCAAGTAAATAAGATTTAGTCTCAAGCAATGACTAAATCTCAATGTCAATAAACAACTCATAAATGGCAACGGCGCCAAATTTGATAAGGGTTTTTAAGCCTTAGAGAAAATCAATGTAGTGAGATAAGTAGAGTGTCAATCCAATCCTGAGAGCTATTGAACAAAGAGAATGCAAGTCATTGTATTAAGCTAAATGCAATCAAGAAGTTTGTTTTATAGAGTAACTAGTAACAAGCAAGTAAGTAAACAAGAATAACTAAGCTTTGCTTCAATGAGATAAGAGAACCTATGGGTAAAGTTATTGACTTTGGATGATTAAGCTACTCTCTAGGGTGAGAGTTCAATCAATCATATTCTATAGGTCTAGACACAATCCTAAACTAATCCTTTGTCAAGGTAAAAGCTCCTTTGCTATCAATCTTTAAACATCATGTGTCCTTGGTTTAAATCATTCAAGCAAGCATTGAGAACAAGTCTAATAACCATCTAAGCATCCCTAACATCAAGTGTCCTTGTCAAAGCAAGCAAAAAGCATTAATACTTTGGTTCAGACATTTTCACAAACACCTTATGGGCAGGAAATGTCTAATGATTAAAAATAGAAGGGTTATTCCTAAACTAGCATTATAATCAAGTATTAAGCATAGAATTAGAAGGATCTAACACTAATCACCCTAGATCATCAGTTAGTCACCCTAATCACCTTAACCCATAAGCTCAAAGAGAGTCTGCTCACTAATCCTCATGTTTAATCCTAAACCCATGATGGATAAAAGACTTATCATGATTAGTAGAAGTGAAAGACTCAAATTACTCATGAAACAAAGATAGATTAATGAAGGATTCAACTTTCCCAAATGTGTATTGTTTAGAGAAAAGAAGATATCATTCCCATAGAGGATTACAAGGTATTTATATGGTCTAAGGAGACACAAGGGTTTTAAATGTGAAAAGACCAAAAGGACATAGGAAAAGAACAGAAATTTCTGCTTGGAACCACGCGGGCTCGGGTGCTGCTCGAAGACTCCACCCGCAGATCTACCCGCGCCAAATGGTCGATGGATCTGCTCCTTGGATGCACGGGTAAGGCCACCCGAGCAGGTGATAGACCATGATTTTGACACGCTTTTGGTCATATTGTCAATATGTTTTTATTATAAATATCTATGTTTTGGAGTCTATTAGGTATGTTTTAAGGTTCAGGAGCATTTTGTGGTAAAGTGATGATTTAGGTACCTTTTGGTGCTTAAAGAAGAGTTTTCCAAGATGACTATGAAGATCCGATATAAGAGATACATATCGATCGATACACACCCTGTGTAATCGATCGATGACGCTTCCGTAGAAGTTGAAGTCGAGATCCTCCATCGATCGATGTACGCAATGTACCATCGACTGATACAGAGCGTGATGAGCAAGATGTATTTGGCCAACTTGAAGCCCAAGTTCTCACCAAATTACAAGACTGCCCCTGACGAGTTTTTTAACCTAATTGTATTCCCTATTTATACCTATGCCTATGATGCTTTAAGAACAAGAAGTTTTTGAAAGAGTTTTGTATTCTATTCATTTTAGCAATAAAAATATTTTCTTTTCTTATTCTTTTGCTATGAATCTCTTGGCTATGTCTGAGTAGATTCATATGTTAGATTTGGGGTTCAAATAGTTATGAGGGATTAGCCCCAACTATGGATTGTTGAGTTGTTATATTCATTATCCAAATGAACCCTAATGCTTACTCTAGACTTGCTACCTAGAGTATTGATTATGGAGTGACTAATCTNATGTCTGAGTAGATTCATATGTTAGATTTGGGGTTCAAATAGTTATGAGGGATTAGCCCCAACTATGGATTGTTGAGTTGTTATATTCATTATCCAAATGAACCCTAATGCTTACTCTAGACTTGCTACCTAGAGTATTGATTATGGAGTGACTAATCTAATAGTCATCTTCCTGAAATCATTTGGCTAAACTCAGACTTTATTAAGGCACGATGCGATAGCCGGTCTTATAGAAATTCTCGAGTGAACAATAGTTTGATCCGATCTGATACTTAATATCGATCGATGCTCTTCTAGGGTATCGATCGACGACATGCTTATATCGATCGACACTGCGATAGCAACATCGATCGATGCAGTCGGCAATCAGATCAATGGACGAGTCTAACTAGCGACAGCTATAGATTTGTCTAAGGATTGAAGTTCTCATATATTTGCAAGCAATTCGTTAAGACATCCATAGATCTATAATCCTGATTTTCTGAATAGTAACCTTGGATCTAATTATTTTCCTTCATTGTTTTCAAACCAAAACCTATTCTCTTTAGCAACTTACCATTGCTACTTATTTTATTTACTGTTTTAAACCTTTTTCAACCTAGCTTAATCACTTAGGATTATATCTTTTGTGTCTCTAGTTCCTTGTGGATTCGATCCCTAAGTACTACGATTGAACCTCTTTTGATGAGAGTAATTCACTCCTTAGGGTAATTTGAGTGATATCAAATTCACTACGATCCTGTACCAGTCTATGTCCCACACGAACCACGAGACGGAGATTACTCGATTGGAAGCTGGGCCAGGGGATATAACAAAAGTTTTGCAGTCGACACAGCACCCCTACAAGCCGCGACTCAACCTACAGATCCCGTATCGCTCGATAAGGAGTACCAGCCATCGACCGACATGCCCTACAAGCCATCGATCGATATCAATCACAGACCACCATCCGAGGTACAAACACCTACATTTGAATTAAATTCACTAAATTCGGATGAGTTTGGTATTTTCAGGGATTATGATGGTCATGCACGTGCTATAGACGGGAGAATCCTTCCTATCTCCCCAGAAGATGTTGCAGACTTACTCCAGATGGCCAATGGACCTATCATCGAAAACGACCCGAACCAGATAAAACGCCCATCGACCGATGCATGGAGACGAGCATCGATCGATACCCACCGAGAGTACGGGCAGAGAGCTTTCCGAAACGGAGAACGTCGTTTCTTTCGGGAAAAGAAAGATGAATATGGAGTCTACAGAAATGAATCTGGCCATGCAAGAGCAGTAAACAGAGACATCATCCCTGTCACCAAAGAAGATATGGAAAACTTGCTGAAGAGAGCCTCACTCTTTGGTCGCTCTTGTTTCTGCCTACCAGGATATGCTGATCAGTTTGCTAAAGGAGTTCCAGATGGCAAGCTCTACACACAGAACGAAGTCACCTACATGCTAGATGGCCTTACCAGCGATCACAACTGGAAGATAGCAAGCGCGAAATTTGACCTTGAAGATAAACTATCAAGACTTCGAAGTGAAATGGTATGGCAGACCAGCCACAATGACAAAGTATGAAGGACACGAGATGCCCTACAGGACGAAGTCAACACTCTGCGCGCACAACTACAGTCTCAACCACAGCCATCGACCGATACAGATCCCCCTGCATCGATCGAGATAGCCGTCCAACACCCGATCGAGCACCACTTACAGAAGCTATCGATCGATGACAAACCCAGTCCATCGATCGACACACGTGCTCCAGAATTCTGTACCAAGGAAGAATTTGAAGAAACCATAGCCGAGATCTACAAATCAATTGAAGCTTGTGAGAACGAAGATTACTATCTACTGGACAAGTATTGGGTCCTAGTGCAGAATGATGTTAACAGTTTGGACCTGAGAGTGGAAGATATTCAGAAGGCAGTAGCAGATATCCAAAGACAGCTGGCCAACCGACCTGACCCATCGCCATCGATCGACGAAGCACCCAACGCATCGATCGATATGCAACCTCCAACCTCCACCGACGATCCACCACACCACGATACCATGCAGCGCACAACAGAACATATCAACAGCAAGATTGGCAAACATCAGTACATCATTGCCAATTTCGAAAGGTGGTTCGAAAAGATCCATGCAGAAGTTTATGGTTTGAAGACTAGTATGACCAGAAGTGAGAAGGCCACAAGAAGCTTTCTAACCTCTTGGTTTGATAAAACACAAGAACAGGAGGACACTTGTTTACCAACAAGTACCTGCAACCCTCCTCACTAGCAACCATACTTCCATAGTCAAGCTAAACTGACTTTAAACAAGCGCTGAGTGGGAGGAAACTCACTGTTAGGTATTTTACTAACTTGTTTTATTTTATATTTACTAACTAGTTTCGTTTTTATTTTTTTTAGGAAGCTAGACAGACGATCCATACCTATTGACCGATACGACCAGTCGATATTGCTCGACACAGACAACCACACATCGATCGACGATGGCGACTCACCATCGATCGATACCCATATCGGTCAGGTATATCGTTTCCAATTTTCGATATCAGTTACACATATTTAATTTTTCTTATGCTCTAACTCCGACTAATTATACACTGAGGACAATGTATGATTTAAGTCTGGGGGGAGTTGATTACTGATGCTACTTTACCTCTTTTTGATCTTTTTGATAAAGTTTTCAAAAATTGGTTTTATTGAGTCAAGAAAGGGAAAAAATTTCAAAGTCTTACTTTTTATCTTACCACTCTTTAGCACCATTCTTAGGTTTATTGATTGCAGAAAGTACTATAGATGCTAAAGCGGATCACCGATCACCTATGTCAACACTTTCATGATTGTCTGGAAGAACCAAAGCTGATTTCCAACCTAACCTGACATCTATTGCTTGTCTTGGGGCTTGGTATACAAGGGATCGNCCATTCTTAGGTTTATTGATTGCAGAAAGTACTATAGATGCTAAAGCGGATCACCGATCACCTATGTCAACACTTTCATGATTGTCTGGAAGAACCAAAGCTGATTTCCAACCTAACCTGACATCTATTGCTTGTCTTGGGGCTTGGTATACAAGGGATCGGAATCCTCTTGCAAGTCTGGAAGGTAAAAATCTCAAAAAATTTGGTTTCCTTCTTTCCTTCCTTCGGCATCCCCAGAAAATAAAAGATTGAGATGATTTCCTGAGAGGTAGAGGGAGAAGTACATTACCTATGACCCACTATTCTAAATCAAAAGAATGATCACAGCGAGGGAGAGGTACATTACCTATGACCCCACTATTCGCTTACAAATTGAGAAAGATCAATAAGATGAACATTAACTGTTCATTGGGATTGATATAAAAGAAAGAAGAGTTGGGATTCAGAGAAGAGGGATAAAGAAAGAAAGGGAACCATGATGAGAATGCCTGAAAACTTGTTTGAGTTGAATCCAAGTGTTCCTTGATCGATACTCCCAAGGTAAAGCCTACACCTTTATTTTTATGCATAAATGAAATAAGTAGAGGGGATAGACAGACAAGGAATGTCTAAGTTGATTGGCTAGATGATTAGGTTGCTAAGCTAGGATATGGTATAATGTACTTCTGTAGTGGATAGAATAAGATGTGATTTGCAACAAAGTAAGAGGTTATGATTTTTAAGTTAAGATTTTGATTGAGTCCCTGCTGTTTTTTAAACTTCTTTTCAAGACTAACTTGATGTTTCCTTGAAGACAAGCAAAAGGTTAAGTCTGGGGGAGTTGATAGACCATGATTTTGACCCGCTTTTGGTCATATTTTCAATATGATTTTATTATAAATATCTATGTTTTGGAGTCTATTAGGTATGTTTTCAGGTTCAAGAGCATTTTGTGGTAAAGTGATGATTTAGGTGCCTTTTGGTGCTTAAAGAAGAGTTTTCCAAGATGACTATGAAGATCCGATATAAGAGATACATATCGATCGATACACACCCTGTGTAATCGATCGATGACTCTTCCGTAGAAGTTGAAGTCGAGATCCTCCATCGATCGATGTAGGCAATGTACGATCGATCGATACAGAGCGTGATGAGCAA
Source organism: Eruca vesicaria subsp. sativa (assembly GCA_932364175.1). Classification (NCBI taxonomy): domain Eukaryota; kingdom Viridiplantae; phylum Streptophyta; class Magnoliopsida; order Brassicales; family Brassicaceae; genus Eruca; species Eruca vesicaria. The sequence continues at coordinate 109,064 of CAKOAT010958487.1, read as the reverse complement.
AATGTATTTGGCCAACTTGAAGCCCAAGTTCGCACCAAATTACAAGACTTCCTCTGACGAGTCTTTTAACCTAATTGTACTCCCTATTTATACCTATGCCTATGATACTTTAAGAACAAGAAGTTTTTGAAAGAGTTTTGTATTCTATTCATTTTAGCAATAAAAGTATTTTCTTTTCTTATTATTTTGCTATGAATCTCTTGGCTATGTCTGAGTAGATTCATATGTTAGATTTGGGGTTCAAATAGTTATGAGGGATTAGCCCCAACTATGGATTGTTGAGTTGTTATATTCATTATCCAAATGAACCCTAATGCTTACTCTAGACTTGCTACCTAGAGTATTGATTATGGAGTGACTAATCTAATAGTCATCTTCCTGAANATTAGCCCCAACTATGGATTGTTGAGTTGTTATATTCATTATCCAAATGAACCCTAATGCTTACTCTAGACTTGCTACCTAGAGTATTGATTATGGAGTGACTAATCTAATAGTCATCTTCCTGAAATCATTTGGCTAAACTCAGACTCTATTAAGGCACGATGCGATAGCCGGTCTTATAGAAATTCTCGAGTGAACAGTAGTTCGATCCGATCTGATACTTAATATCAATCGATGCTCTTCTAGGGTATCGATCGACGACATGCTTATATCGATTGACACTGCGATAGCAACATCGATCGATGCAGTCGGCAATCAGATCAATGGACGAGTCTAACTAGCGATAGCTATAGATTTGTCTAAGGATTGAAGTTCTCATATATTTGCAAGCAATTCGTTAAGACATCCATAGATCTATAATTCTGATTTTCTGAATAGTAACCTTGAATCTAACAATTTTCCTTCATTGTTTTCAAACCAAAACCTATTCTCTTTAGCAACTTACCATTGCTACTTATTTTATTTACTGTTTTAAACCTTTTTCAACCTAGCTTAATCACTTAGGATTATATCTTTGTGTCTCTAGTTCCTTGTGGATTTGATCCCTAAGTACTACGATTGAACCTCTTTTGATGAGAGTAATTCACTCCTTAGGGTAATTTGAGTGATATCAGCAGGCCAGCCCGCGCTGGCATTGCTCAGCTACTTTGTTTTTGCTGGTTCTTAACGGACGAGCGGGTAAGGTGTTGGTGTCAAAATCGGTCACGACGGAATCAATGGCTAAAAGCCTCCGCAAAAATAAAAATACGTTTTATAAAACTCGAGAAGTCGTTTTATAAAACTCAATAAGTCATTTTACAAAACTAGAGAAGTCGTTTTATAAAACTCGATAAGCCATTTTATAAAACTCAAGAAGTCGTTTTATAAAACTCGAGAATTCGTTTTATAAAACTCGATAAGTCGTTTTATAAAACTCGAGAAATCGTTATATAAAACTCGTGAAATCGTTTTATAAACAAAGGAAAACAGCGGAAAACTTGGAAATCGTTATCTCGGAATAATAAAACGAACGCCAATTACACGATCGGCCGAGTTAAGCACAAAACCGTGAAAAACTGCATCCACCGTAAACCGCGAGCCGGTTCGGTCGAACTAGCTCGTCGTACAGCGAGCTATCTCGACCAGAGCTAGCTCGCTGTACGGCGAGGTATCTCGACCAGAGCTAGCTCGCTGTACGGCGAGCTATCTCGACCAGAGTTAGCTCGCCGTACGGTGAGCTATCTCGACCAGGCTAGCTCGCCGTACGGCGAGCTGAACCGGTCCGGTTCGGCTCGTCGTACGTCGAGCTGATTATCCCGAGCCTCGATTTCCCACGTCCCTGATTCAAGGCATACGTCCTTCGGCACGATCATGTTCCGAACCACGGTCGATATGTCTCTCGTTTTGTCTCGATCCGTCATATCGTTTGAGTTTTATGATAAAAACTGTAAAGTCTTGTTTTCTCGAAAGAAATCAAGGAAATCGTATAAAACGGCAACGGTTAAACAAAACACCGAACATTGCCTAAATTATACGATTTACTCGAGATTTTTCGTGAGATATCGTAAAAAACACGTTTTTAATAAAACCTCGAGTAAATCGTAGAGAACGGCAACGATTAACCAGAACATCGAACATTGCCAAACTTCGCGATTAACTCGAGAAACTTATTTAAAAACGGCATCGCATCAGGAAACGATCTCCTATAAAGTCGTAAAACGGTTTTATCTCAAAACGGCTCGAAAAGTCCTAAAACGCGATAAAAGCCTATCTTGTGACTTTAACGAAATCTAACCCGAAGATACGGCGACGTTTTGACGATTTACTCGCAAAAAGAAGATAATTTCAAATTTGAAGATAAATGTCAAGTTTGAGGATAAATAGAAGATTGCCGGGGAAAAAAGGAAAGATAAACATAAATGGAAGATTCTCGATAAACTCGAATCTAGGCGAAATGGAAGGACTAAACCGCGTAGGAAGGGAGTATATAAGCAAGAGGCAGAGGACAGAAGCAGAGGACAAATTTCAGAGCTCTCATCTGAGACTTTTACAAGTTTTCTAGACTTAGAAATTTCCGCACTTAGAAACTTAGGCTTTTTTCTCGACAAGTTCGGTTTCTATGACTGGTGCTTAATTACTAGACGAACTCGCCCAGGCAGTTCAATCTCTGGTCCAGATCTATCAACTGAACTACGTTCGACTTGATCCTCGAAAGGGGTACGTAGGCAGCCTTTCATAAGGTTCAGTCCGAAATCGATCAAACTCTCTTTTTCTTATATTTTTCGTTGTTTGTTATCGAGCTGAGATTCGACTAGGTTTAGGGTTTTATGTTGATAACTCGCTGACGGCCCCTGCGGCCAAAGCCTTTGTAATCTCTTGTAAATATCGCAACGCTCTTACGCGAATTCGAAATATGATCGACTTTCTTTATATATTTGTTTTATCACGTTTTTCGTATTTTCCGCATTTATTTGGTTACTTGTCGTTGGCTTCCGCAGAGATCCGGGTCCTCTGGAAAATTAGGGTTTTCCTAAGTTTCCTTAATTTACGGAAATCGACGGTGTGAATTTCGGTTCCCACAGTTTGGCGCTAGAAGGAGGGGGGGGGGTCGGATTACTCTTACTCATAGCCGCAAAACGCATGATCAAAACGATGTCTGGATATATGAAAGACAAAGTCGCAACTCGCTAAAACGCTGGTAAAACAACTCTAGCAGCCACTGCTCCTATAGCCAACGCTCACGCAAACGCTGTAGTAATTAACAAAATCGAAAACTTAATCGCGACTCTTCACCACAGAAAGAGCACGAAACGAGCTCGCGATTTTTCCATCTAAACAAAAAGGTAACGATAAAACCAATCAAACCCCGGAACCAAATCGGAGAAATCTCAACGTGTGAAGGTTTGACCAGCTCACCCAATGGCGAGTTGGACACAATTCTCAGGATACTAAGCCTGATACTGTTCCAATCTCGATCATATAGCTTTTTGTTTTGTCTCAATCGGACTTTCCATTGAGATTCTACGATGAAAACAAATCGACTCGACGAATCGAGATTGTCCGCACCAAGTTTTAGTCTAGAATGCTAAGTCGTAAGCAATTTTTGTCTATCTCGATCTATTATTCTCTAACCATTCAGGCATAACTCGAAAACCGATCCAATCTCTCGTACAACCGAGAAACGATCGCCACGAATTTAGCATAGTCGTTTCCTAAAAGAAAGAAGGAGCTAGAGACGCTGACGTCGTCTTAAAACCGACTCGCTCCTAGAAATTTTTGTAAATCAGACATAGTACAAGTCATCACCAATGCACCATGGTCTTTAACCGACCCGGATTGCCGGCCATCCCAATCCTTCAAAAGAAAACTCATTTTTTTCTTTCGTCGAACATTTTTCCTTCGCAACGAGAAAAACCTTTCTATGAAGCAAACTCTCGCAAAAATAAGCGGAAAAATATTCGGACAATAGAGCGCCTCATCAAAATCATCCCAAAAGCAAACGACAATCTTAGAACCGTCTAAACGCTAAAGACTGATCCAAACCGTGTGGGAAATTATCTCAAGGACTATACAGCATCTCTCGTCGCAATCATGCGGTTAGAAAATCTCTGCGAAACTTCAGAGTGAAACACGATGATTTTCCGATAAAGATCTTCTCGAACTTGATAAAACAAGTTTCTATAAGAATCGAAAAATTATACGAGAAATCTTTAGGCGTCAAAGCATTGATCTCATTCTCCGTCGAACTAAGTAAGTCACAGAATAATATCAAGAACATTTGCGGCAAAAAGAAAAATCGAGAACATAAAGCAGCAATAGGGGACACGTCCTCCCTTCTCGCCGACTGATCCTATTCTGGTCATGTGATTCTTTCCGCCCGAGAAACCCGTTAAAACCTTTTGCGACTAGATCTCGGTGAAATAACTTTTGGTAAAACTTCGCGAATGACTTCGAAAAACTATCACCGAAGAATGAAAAACTAAGCGGAAAGGCTTCTTGAAAAAGCTGCGAAAACATTGTTAATCCAATGCGTCGTGCCGATTTACTAATTTCATCGCCTGTTACTTACGCGAGAAATCCTTCGTATAGTCAGGATCATGTCATAACGAAGTAACTTTCAGAAGTAAACATAACAGGTTTTGCGAAAAGTAACTTCCTTATAGCAAACACCAAGCTATACGATCCGGCACTGAGCGACCAATGTAAAATTTCCTTCCTCGCACCACGATCTGAAAGATCTCACTCTTTAGCCCTTCGGTTCACGAGCGCCCCCTCTCATTCCTCCCAATTACATTCGAGAATGAAACCACCCCGCAAGCGACTCCGCACGGGCTCTGCATCGAGCTTCTTGGGCTCTGTCTCCCTTGGTTAAAAAAAAAAAAAGAGAAATAACTTCCATACGAACAAAGGAAAGATTATACGAAACTTTCGTTGTATAAATCGAACCTAAGACAGAAAACATTTTCTATAACCACAGGCATACTTGGCATATCAAGTTTGACAAACGCTACTTGGCCCTCGTCCGATCACGCTTCACTTCAGTGCAAAGTTTACAAATCAACTCGACCTTATCAATAGCACGAAATTGTCGTGGTCTAATCCTCTACCAAATACGACCTTGGCTGTGCGGCTGAATACAACCTTCACGCCAAGCCAATACATTCAACGGATAATGCAAACTTGTCAAAAATCGGCTAAGTTCTGTATTCTCACGATTCACTCTATTTTCGAAGCAAGTTGCCTACAAAATCCGACGTGTAAGAAAACACTCGTACCAGAGCTCCTGAAGCCGTACGAATCTCGGAAGGTCAACACTTCTCAAAGCACCGTAATGAAAAACGCTTTGTTTCGGGGAAAACAACTTACGCGACCTCTCGGTCCTAATTTCTCCAGCACAAATCATAAAACTACTTAACATCCAAGCAGGAACGTTTGTTTTGATTGCAAATATCCACAAATGAACCAAAGTGTTCCTGCAAAGCAGGGTTAAGACAAAACTCTCGCAACACTGCACAACATCTTCGAACCTGCAAACGTTCGGAACGCGAAACGAGGCATATAAAATAAAAACCAACTTTCGGCACTGCGAGACGTCGTAAATGCCCAGAGAATAGTTTTCGACACAAATACCTTCCTCGATAAAGTCATTTTCTTGGAAGACCTAACAGTCCGTTCGCGACTATAAAATACGCAAAAGTTCTTAACGTACGTATCCTTCGCGAAGGCCCAAACTACGTAAACATCTGTCACTTAAAAATAGTTTGTTGCTGATCACAAAAAACTCGCGACAGTCCTAAACAAACTAAGTTATCTCGCAGATATAGCTCTCGAACACCCGACACAAAGGTAAAAGCGATATAAAAGAAATCCAAGCATTTGGTCAGCACTTCCGGGCAACTTAGAAATTGTTCACGGTGAGATGCTTGGTTTCAACCAGACGAATCGTATAAGCCGAGAACCTATCGCGGATTCTAAATTGGTATGGAATCAGGTTAAAATCGCAACAGGCAAAACGAAAGCCAACTAGTCATCGCATAGCCTCAATCAGAAAGTAAACCTAGGTCTTGCCCTAAACCCAGCACACTGGTCTCTAACGTCTCATGGCAAGAATCGAGATCCTAAAGGCATGTCTCTTCGTCTATATCTAAACGCCCACTCGATTTACTAAACATCCTAAAACGAGCAAACGAATAAGGCGATCCACAAAGGAAAAGGAATGCGAGACGACAACTCCCGGACCTCCCTCAATATCAACTCATATTCTTCCCGCTACATTCATACGAATTTAAACACGCTCTTAAAAACGCAAACTGATTTATAATAAAGCCGCAAAGCGGCAGGGACTCAGAACCGCACACGGCCAGTCCAAAAACTATAACGGCCACACTCGGCCATTGCAAACAGCCCACGAGGCTAGTCTCAAGGCCGGCAAAAGTCCAATACAAGATGTCGTCGACATCAACATGCTCGATAATTTCTACACAACACATAACTAGACTATAAAGGTCTCACTGTGAAACAGGTCATACGAACCTTAATTTTAGAATGAACAACGAAAGGCTTGATCGCTTCAATAGGGTACGTAGGCAGCCTTCACAAGGCGCAGCACTAATCTTAAACACTCTCCGCTTCATAGAGAGTGGAAAGATCACATTCAACGGACCTTTCCAACCATTATTTCCACCTAACATAACTAAAACTGGCTAACCACTCGCAAGAACCTTACGCTAGAGGCAAAAGACTCTAGCGAGCTGGGGGCTAACTGTTGGTGTCAAAATCGGTCACGATGGAATCAATGGCTAAAAGCCTCCGCAAAAATAAAAATACGTTTTATAAAACTCGAGAAGTCATTTTATAAAACTCGATAAGTCGTTTTATAAAACTAGAGAAGTCATTTTATAAAACTCGATAAGTCGTTTTATAAAACTAGAGAAGTCGTTTTATAAAACTCGATAAGCCATTTTATAAAACTCGAGAAGTCGTTTTATAAAACTCGATAAGTCGTTTTATAAAACTCGAGAAATCATTTTATAAACAAAGGAAAACCGCGGAAAACTTGGAAATCGTTATCTCGGAAGAACGAAACGAACGCCATTTACAAGATCTCCCGAGTTAAGCACAAAACCGCATCTGCCGTAAACCGAGAGCCGGTTCGATTGAACTAGCTCGTCCTACGGCGAACAGACCCAGCTGGTTCAGCTCGCCTTACGGCGAGCAAAGTGGCCTCGAGCTAGCTCTCCGTACGGCGAGTTAACTCGACCAGAGTTAGCTCGCCGTACAGCGAGCTATCTCGACCAGAGCTAACTCGCCGTACGGCGAGCAATCTCGACCAGAGTTAGCTCGCCGTACGGTGAGCAATCTCGACCAGAGTTAGCTCGCCGTACATCGACCTATCTCGACCAGAGTTAGCTCGCCATACGGCGAGCTATCTCGACCAGAGCTAGCTCGCAGTACGGCGAGCTATCTTGACCAGGCTAGCTCGCCGTACGGCGAGCTGAACCGGTCCGGTTCGGCTCGTCGTACGTCGAGCTGAACCGGTCCGGTTCGGCTCGTCGTACGTCGAGCTGATTAACCCAAGCCTCGATCTCCCACGTCCTCAATTCAAGGCATACGTCCGTCGGCACGATCATGTTCCGAACCACGGTTGAACTGTCTCTCGTTTCGTCTCGATCCGGCCTATCGTTTGAGTTTTACGATAAAAACCGTAAAGTCTTGTTTTCTCGAAAGAAATCAAGGAAATCCTATAAAACGGCAACGGTTAAACAAAACACCGAACATTGCCTAAACTATAAAATTTACTCGAGATTTTTCGTGAGAATTTAAAAAAAACACGTTTTTAATAAAACCTTGAGTAAATTGTAGAAAACGGCAACGATTAACCAAAACATCTGTTGGTGTCAAAATCGGTCACAACGGAATCAATGGCTAAAAGTCTCCACAAAAGTAAAACTTAAAATACGTTTTATAAAATTTGAGAAATCATTTTATAAAACTCGAGAAGTAGTTTTATAAAACTCGAGAAACACGAGAAATCTTTTTATAAAACTAGAGAAATCGTTTTATAAAACTCGAGATATCGTTTTATAGAACTCGAATAATCGTTTTATAAAACTCGAGAAATCGTTTTATAAATATAAAAGAAGTTTCCGAACAAAAGAAATCCGCGGAAAACTCGGGAGATCTTTATCTCGGAAGAACGAAACAAACGTCGAGTACGCGATCGTCTGAGTTAAGCACAAAACCACGATAAACCGAAACAGCCGTAAAATGCGAGCTAGTCCCATCACGACTAGATCGCTGAACGGCGAGCTTGGCCAGCTTGCCTAGCTCGCCTTTTGGCGAGCTAGTCTCGTCACGACTAGCTCGCGGAACGGCGAGCTAGGCCAGCTGGCCTAGCTCGCCATTCGGTGAGCTAGAATCTTCCCGAGTAGCTCGCTGAATGGCGAGCTGAACCGGTCCGGTTCGGTTCGCCGTACGTGGAGCCTCGTTCTCCCACATCCCCGATTTAAGGCTTACGTTCTTCATCACGATCATGTTCCGAACCACGGTCGAAACGTCTCTCGTTTTGTCTCGATTCGTCCTATCGTTTGAGTTTTAGGATAAAAACCGTAAAACTTTGTTTTCTCGAAAAGAACTCGAGGAAATCGTATAAAACGGCAATGGTTAAACGAAACACTGAACATTGCCTAGACTATACGATTTATTCGAGATTTTTGGTAAAAATCGTAAAAAACGCGTTTTAAAAAAAACATTGAGTGAATCGTAAAAACGGCAACGATTAACCGAAGAAAACGAACATAGCTAAACTTTACGATTAACTCGGGGAATTTACTAAAAACGGCATTGGATCAGGAAACGATCTTGTACAAAGTCGCAAAACGGATTTATCGCAAAACGGCTCGGAAGGTCCAAAAAAATGTGATAAAAGCCCATCTCGAGATCTTAACAAAATCTAACCCGAAGATAAGATAACGTTTTGACGATTTACCCGCAGAAGGAAGATAAATGTCAAGTTTGAAGGTAAATGGCATGTTTGGAGATAAATAGAAGATTTCCGCGGGAAAAAAGGAAAGATCGAGATAAATGAAAGATTCCCTATAAACTCGAATCCGGGCAAAATGGAAAGACTAAACCGCCTAGCAAGAGGCATAGGGCAGAAGCAAGGGACGAATTTCAGAGCTCTCATCTGAGACTTTTACAACTTTTCTAGACTTTTCTAGACTTTTACAACTTTACTAGGCTTTATTCTCGACAAGTTCGGTTTCTATGACTAGCGCTCAATTACTAGACGAACTCGCCCAGGCAGTTCGATATGTGGTTTAGCTCTATCAACTGAACTACGTTTTCCTTGATCCTGGAAAGGGGTACGTAGGCAGCCTTTCATAAGGTTCAGTCCGAAATCAATCAAACCTTTTTTCTTATCTTTTTCCGTCTTTCGTTATCGAGCTGCAACTCGACTAGATTTAGGGTTTTATGTTTGTAACTCGCAGATGGCCCTTGCCGCCAAAGCCTTCGTAATTTATTGTAATGATTGCAATGCTCTTACTCGAATCGGAAATAAGATTGACTTTCTCTATAAATTCGTTTTATTGCGTTTTTTGATATTTTTCGCATTTATTTGGTTACTTGTCATTGGCTTTCGCGGAGATCCGGTTCCTCTGGAAAATTAGGGTTTTCCTAAGTTTCCTTATTTAACGGAAATCGACAAGGGTGAATTTTGGTTCCCACAGTTTGGCGCTAGAAAGAGAGGGGGTCGGACTACTCTTACTAATAGCCGCAAAAAGCTTGATCAAAACGATGTCTGGATATATGAAAGAGAAAGTCGCAACTCGCAAAAACGCTGGTAAAACAACTCTAGCAGCGACTGCTCTTATAGCCAACGCTCACACAAACGCTGTAGTAATTAATAAAATCGAAAACTGAATCGCGACTCTCCACCACGCAAAGAGCACGAAACGAGCTCGCGATTTCTTCGTCTAAACAAAAAGGCAATGATAAAACCAATCAAACCCCGTAACCAAATCGGAGAAATCTCAACGTGTGAAGGTTGAACCAGCTCGCCCAGTGACGACTTGGACACGATTCTCGGCATCCTAAGCCTGATCCTATTCCAATCTCGATCGTACAGCTTTTCGTTTCGTCTCAATCAGACTTTCCGTTGAGATTCTACGACGAAAACAAGCCAACTCGACGAATTAAGATCACCCGCGCCAAGCGTCTCAGCTCACCGAACATAGAGCTAAACCAAGCGTCTTAACTCGCCGAACGTAGAGTTAAACCAAGCGTCTTAGCTCGCCGAACGTAGAGCTGAACCAAGCGTCTCAGCTCGCCGAACATAGAGCTAAACAAAGCATCTTAGCTCGCCGAACGTAGAGCTAAACCAAACTTCTTAGCTCGCCAAATGTAGAGCTAAACCAAGCATCTTAGCTCGCCAAACGTAGAGCTAAACCAAGCATCTTAGCTCGCCAAACGTAGAGCTAAACCAAGCTGTCTTAGCTCGCCAAACATAGAGCTAAACCAAGCTTGCTTAGCTCGCCAAATGTAGAGCTAAACCAAGCTTCTTAGCTCCCTGAACATAGAGCTAAACCAATCTGGCTTAGCTCGCCGAACGTAGAGCTAAACCAAGCGTCTTAGCTCGCCGAACGTAGAGCTAAACCAAGCTGGCTTAGCTCACCGAACGTAGAGCTAAACCAAGCGTATTAGCTCACCGAACGTAGAGCTAAACCAAGCGTCTTAGCTCGCCGAACGTAGAGCTAAACCAAGCGTCTTAGCTTGCCGAACGTAGAGCTAACCCAAGCTGGCTTAGCTCGCCGAATGTAGAGCTAAACCAAGCGTCCTAACTCGCCAAACGTAGAGCAAAACCAAGCTGGCTTAGTTCGACGAACGTAGAGCTAAACCAAGCATCTTAGCTCGCCGAACGTAGAGCAAAACCAAGCTGGCTTAGCTCGCCGAACGTAGAGCTAAACCAAGCGTCTTAGCTCGCCGAACGTAGAGCTGAACCAAGCGCCTAGCTCGCCCAAGAGGCGCTGACTTTGCACCAAGGGTTCTTACCATCCGGATCGCCACACGGCGAGCTGAAAGAGTTCACCCGACTCGCCCTACGTCGAGCTGAACCAATCCTCGAGTTTCTCTTTCGAGTCTTGATCGCGCTGATTCTCATTTCGTCTCAATCGGAATTTCCATCAGGATTTTACGATAAAACCGCAAAGACTTGTTTCTTCGTATATGTTCGAATCAATCGTCTAAAACGGCAACAGTTGACTTAACACCAAAGTTGCCTAAACTATACGAGAGATCTGAACTCTTTAAACGCAATCCGGTTTTACGAAACTCTGACATGCTAAGTTGAAAACATCCAATCATAAACACGTGATTGATTTTTCGATATACAAAGCGCACCTAGTCGGTTAAATAAAACCAGCACTACGAAGAAACAAGAACATGAACTCCGATGGTTAAGTCTTCTCCCCGCTCATATACTCTTACTGGTAATTTGTCAAAGAAAAGTAAGTCAAAAGACGATGAACAAAGAATAGGAGGTTCCAAATCATCGATGAAACTAAGGTTTGTCCGAATTTAAAATTTTATTAGACTTCTAATTTCTCATAGGGAAGAAACGAAAATGTCTTGTATACTGCCGTGAAACCTAGAGAACTTAGAATTTAGAGGATAGTCGAGAAGATAAATCTATGTCGATTGATGAGAGACACTTCACATCGATCGATATGAATGCCAGAATGCGAGCCGAGTATATCTCATTACCGACTGAAGCCCAGAAGATACCACAAAGTTACCAAAATACCCCTGGCGACCAGAAACCCTATTTATGTTATTATAAGCCATTGTTGACGGCTACACTATATATACACTTTTATTTACTTCATAATTCTAGTTAGAGAATTGGAGAGAAGATAAAAATCTCCTTCAGAGATTGATTGGAACTCCATTGGAATTATCTTTAATTTCTTATTCTATTATTATTCAGACTATGATTTGTGTTTCTTCTATCATGTATGAGTAGTTCATCTTGTTAGGTTTAGGGATTTCATGAGCTTAATGTCAAACTCTATATCAATTAGGATTGCTAGAATATCTATAGATCTCTACACCAGGGTGATTTGTAATACTAGGATCTGGAGTAATTAAGATATCATGAAAGTGTGACTGATTGATTGAACTTAGAATCATAGGACAATTGAGATGCACTAAAGTGCAGTCAATTAACGGAACCCGAATTCTGCTGGATTAGTTACTTAGGGGATGATGAGAATTGGTCTAGGAATCTAGTTGAACATAATCGATCAGGTCGTTAATGCTTGTCTGAGGAAATATCGATCGACGCTTAGGCCATAGAATCGATCGATACTCATTTCTTGTTCGCATGCGAAGCCGGAACAAGGACTTAGGCATCTGATTAGTAATTGCATTGATAGATGGATTACTTACTTATTAAAATCGAGTTCTAGAATGAATCTATAAGCTAATAGCATCTTGAATTGTAGTTTTGAATCTCTTGATTGATAAATCCCTAGGTCTAGCTATTTCTCCTTATTGCTTACAAACTCAACCAATCGAACAATTACCTTGTTCACATTGCTTTTATTTACTGTTTTATAAACTGTTTACCTAGCTTAACATTGATTTCTATAGTCTATTGTGTGCCCCTGCTCTCTGTGGATTCAATCCCTAAGTACTACAATTTGACCTCTTTTGATGAGAGTAAAATCGCTCCTTAGGGTAATTTGAGTGATATCAGCGAGTTTGCACTTATCGTTCCATTGGAAATCCTTAGGATTTTTCAGGGTCTCGAAGAAGGCGTGAGACTTTTCAGACAGCCTGGAGATGAACCTTCTCAATGCGGTCATCTAGCCCGTCAGCCACTGGATTTCCTTCATGTTTCGTGGGGAAGGGATCGCCTGGATGGCTTGCACCTGTTCTGGATTTGCCTCAATGCCCCTGTAAGTAACTATGTACCCCAAGAACTATCCGGAGCTGACCCCGAATGAGCACTTTGAAGGATTGAGCTTCATGTTGTACTTTCTGAGGGTAACGAAGGCTTGTTGTAGGTGGGAGATGTGGTCTTTTGCCTCGAGAGACTTGACCAGCATGTCATCTATGTAGACTTCCATGGTCTGTCTGATTTGTTCAGAAAACATCATGTTCATGAGCCTCTAGTATGTAGATCCCGCGTTTTTCAGGCTGAAAGGCATGACTTTGTAGGAGTAGATTCCCCATGGGGTAATGAAGGATGTCTTTTCCTGGTTGTCTGGATGCATGAGGATTTGGTTGTAGCCTGAGAAGGCGTCCATGAAGCTCATGAGCCGGTGGCCTACAGTGGCGTTGACGAGCTTGTCGATATGAGGTAGGGGAAAAGGATCCTTGGGGCATGATTTGTTGAGATCGGTAAAATCTAGGCAGACCTTCCATTTCCCTTTCTTTTTCCTGACCACGACCACGTTGGCCAGCCACTCGGGGTACTGGACTTCTCTTATAAATCCAGCATCGGGCAGGTTCTTGACCACTTTGTTGATAATTTTGTCCCTTTCGGGGGCGAATTTCCTTCTTTTCTGTCGTACAGGGGTGAATTGAGGGTCTACCTGTAGCTTGTGCATGATAACCTCGGGGTCGATCCCGGGCATATCCTCGTGAGACCAAGCGAAACAGTTGGAGTTGGACCGGAGGAAGTCGATTAATCTTTGTCTTAACCCAGTGGGAAGCTTGGATCCTATCAGCAATTTCCGGCTTGGATTTCCTTCTTCCAGGGGTTCCTCGTCCATTTCTTCTACCTCAGGCTCCTCCACGTGGAAGGCCAGAGGCCCCTTCGGTAATTTCTATAAGACCGGGCTTTTTCCTTTCAGAGTAGTTTGATAGCAGGCCCTAGCATTCTCTCGGTATCCTTTGATTACCATGATTCCCCAGGGGGTCGGGAATTGATGGATTGATGGAGAGTTGAAGGTACGGCCCCCATGTCGTGTATCCAAGGCCATCCTAGTATCATGTTGTAGGAGGATGCGCAGTCGACAACGAGGAAATTCGTTGGTTGGTTTACCGCTTTGGCGTATATAGTGGGAGGATTACCTCTCCCAAGGTGTTCTTTACCTCTCCGCCAAAGCCTATAAGCGGAGTAACCTTCCTTGTTAATGCATTTTCCTCAACCCTAGATCGTATAGGCTGGGAGGAAGATGATGTTGCCGGAGCTACTGTTGCCTATTAGGATGCGTCTCACCAAGCAGTTTGCTACGGTGAGGGAGATGACCAGGGCGTCGTGATGAGGAGCCAGGACCGTCTCATGTTCCTTGGCAGTGAAATTGTTCTCATCTGTCCCAATGAGTAGGTGCTTTGGGTCCCTCGTCTCTTGGTCGTGTCTTGCGTTCCTGCTCTTTCGCTTAGCGGCCGCGTGGCTTATACCGCTTATCTCTGAGCCTCCGAAAAACACCCGGATAACTTGATATGAGGCATATTTACCTAGTTTTACCTATTCATTTTAGTATTTAAAGTGCAATAGATTAAGACTTATGCATCTTTAGGTTATGCATTTGCATTCATAAGTCCTATCAGGTGTTGGAGTACCAAAAGGATAAGGTATGAGGCTTGGAGAGGTGTTTAGGTCTTGATATGGAGTTTTGGAGGAGATTTGGTGGTTGGCCTAGCTTATACCGGGTGGCCCTTACCGGGTGCCATCACCCGGCCGCATGTACTGAAGAATCAAGGACCAGACCAGGCAACCCTTACCGGGTAAGCACACCCGGCCGCAAAGTGAGACATGATTGGCGAGGAACCTTACCGGCTAACCCTTACCAGGTAAGCACACCCAGCCGCAATGCGGCACCAACAGCCAATCTCTCCTACCGGGTGGGAGCTACCGGGCTGGTCCAACATGCACCTTACCCGCTCCGTGTTCTCAATTCTCGCCCAAGACCAAACTTTACCTAATGACTAAGGGTTGTTTAGTCCTTTTAATTATGAGACCTGAGGGTTATTAGGGGAGTATAAATACCCTTTGTAAGCACTTTTTAGAAGGCTAATCTTTGTTTTATCTAAGAACACAACCTTGGTGAAACTTTGAATCTTAATCTATCTTTCTTTCTTGAGTATATGAGTTTTATTCATCTCTTAATCATGATTAGTCTTTAATCTCTCATGAGTTTAAGATTAAGAATGATGATTAGTGAGTAGACATCTTTTGAGATTTGGGGCTTGGGTGATTATGGTGATTTGATGAAGATCTAGGTTGTTTATTGTTAGATCCATGATGTCTTCTTCTTAATACTTGAGTTTAATGCTAATTTAGTCTTGATCACAGTAGATTAGAACCCTAGACGTTTCCTGGCCACAAGGTGTTTGTGTAAATGTCTGAACCAAAGTATTTATGCTTTTTGCTTGCTTAGCCAAGGAGACTTGATGCTAGGGATGCTTAGATGATTAGTAGACTTAATCCTAATGTTTGTTTGATTGATTTATGCCAAAGAGATTTGATGCCTAAAGCTTGAAAGCAAAAGAGCATCCTTCTTGAGAAAGAGTTTGTCTATTGAAGTGTCTAGACCTATAAGACTAGTTGATTGCTTAACTTAACATTCTAGTTTGGATTATCATTCACCCAAAGTCAATACCCTTGCCCCTGGTCTCTCTCTCATCCATTGATTGATAGCTTGACATATTGCATTTCATACTTTCAGTACTTGTTTTCATATCAAAAGCCCTTCTTGACTGCATTTAGATTAAGCACATGATTTGCATTCTCTTTGATCATTACACTCAGAACTGGATTGACACTCTACTTACCCTAGTACATTGATTTGCTCTTTGAGGCATAGAAAACCTCTTATCAAATTTGGCGCCGTTGCCAATTCTGAGTTTGTTTTTGACATTGAGATTTAATCATTGCTTGAGACTAAATCATTTTACTTTTGCAAGTTACTAAACTTTTCCCCTTTATCTCTCTTTCTTGGTTGATAGGTGTATGAACTTAAGGAGCAGAGGAGCTGCAAATCTTGTTCCTGAAGTTGAAGAGCCACAAACCTTAGAGAGAGAGAGTTGCTGAGAAGGAGGAGAGAAGAAGAAAGGCTAGCCCATCTTGATAGATTGGGGCAAGAGATGGAAAGAAACCAGAATATGCCTCAACCAGAGGCTGCTGATGGCCAAGGAGCTGAAAACCTTAGGCCACAACACCCACAGCGCCAGGCTAGAGTTATTGGCACTCATGACCAACCAAACATCCATGGTCATAGGGCTGGTATCAGAGCTCCTGCTGTGGAGAACAAAAACTTTGAGATCAAGTCAAGCTTGATAAACATGATCCAAAGTAACAAGTACCATGGTCTTCCCTTGGAGGATCCTCTAGACCACCTAGACAACTTTGACCAGCTGTGCTCCACAACCAAGATCAATGGTGTATCTGAAGATGCATTCAAGCTGAGATTGTTCCCATTCTCATTGGGGGACAAGGCTCATAATTTGATGAAGAGCTTGTCCAGAGACTCTATCACCACTTGGGATGAATGCAAAGAAGCCTTTCTCACAAAGTTCTTCTCAACCTCAAGGACTACAAAGCTAAGGAATGAAATTTCAGGATTCACACAAAGGAACGTTGAGAGCTTTGGGGAGGCATGGGAGAGATTTCAAAGCTACATCATTCATTGCCCTCACCATGGATTCAGCCAAGAGAGCTTGTTGAGCACTTTCTACAGAGGTGCCCTTCCCAAGTCCAGAACTCAACTTGATACTGCTAGCAATGGGTTCTTTTTGGGAAGGACTGGAGCTGAAGGTTTAGATTTGATTAAGAACATGGCCAAAAGTACTTCTATCTACAATGATGAGTATGATAGAAGCAATAGAGGAGGTGTAGGAGAGTCTAAGGAGACCAAGAAAGAGCTGAAGTCATTAGAAGAGAAGATTGATTTGCTACTTTCAGAGAGAAGCAAAAAAGAGCAAGTCAACTCTGTGGGCAACAAGACTTTGGAAGAGTCACCTCAAGTTAATGAAGTTGATGGTATTGAAGGTCAGGAAGAGCTGTGTTTCATCAATGCTAATGGGTCTTGGTATAGGAAACAGCCCAACTTTCAATACCAAAACAACTACCAGAAGAAGCCTTACAACAATCAACAAGGAGGTTACCAACCCAAGCAAGGTTACCAAGGAAACCAGTCTCCTCAAGGGCAATCAAGTTCTTCTACCCCTGCTTCTCAAGAGAATAATTTTGATGCTATGCTACGACAAATCCTTGAGAACCAGACCAAACAGGACAAGAACATGGACATTCAAGAAAAGAGTATTGGCATTGAGCTGAGGAACTTACACACAAAGATTGATGGAAGCTACAGTGATCTTCACAGCAAGTTCAAAGCTTTGGAGAGCCAGTTTGCCTCCATGAACACTAATTTTAAGCGCCCAATGGGCTCTCTTCCTGGTTATTCTGAGCAGAATCCTAAAGCACCATTGAATGAAATCACCCTTAGAAGTGGAACAGAACTGCCTCCTAGAACTCTCATTAAGGATAATGAGAAACAAAGTGGGGATGTGGTCATCAACCTTGATGATGATGAGGTTGTGATTGTTGATGAGAAGACCAATGAAGAGATCTTAGAGAAGATAGTTGAAGCCAAAGGTAAAGGGAAGGTTGCTGAAGAGAAGAAAGTTGAGAAAAAGAATGAAGCTGCTACTTCATCAAAGGACACTACCTTCACTCCCCCTCCCTATGAGCCAAAGCTTCCATTCCCTGGTAGATTCAAGAAGCATCTTTTGGAAAAGTACAAAGCTATGTTTGAGAAGCAAATGAGTGAGGTCCAAGTAACAATGCCAATCATTGATGCTTTTATGCTCATCCCTCAATACAGCAAGTTCTTAAAAGATGCTGTGACTCAAAATAAGAAAGAAATGGAAGGGATGATGGTCCTCACACATGAGTGCAGTGCCATTATAAAGAAGCTCACAGTCCCAAAGAAGCTTGAAGACCGTGGAACCTTCACTATACCTTGTTCTATTGGTCCCATATCATTTGAGGGAAGCCTTTGTGATCTGGGAGCTAGTGTGAGCCTCATGCCACTGTCAGTTGCTAACAAGCTTGGTTTCACTCAATACAAGAAGTGCAAACTGTCCTTGGTGTTGGCTGATAGATAAGTTAAACTACCTATAGGCATCCTTGAAGACTTGCCAGTCATGGTAGGAGGTTGTGAGATTCCTACAGACTTTGTGGTCCTTGAGATGGATGAAGAAGCTAAGGACCCATTGATACTAGGGAGACCCTTTTTGGCTACTGCTGGTGCTATTATCAATGTGAAGGAGGGAAAGATTGATCTTCACCTTGGAGAAGGACATACCCTTCACTATGACATCAAGGAGGTGATGAAGAGACCTACTATCAATGGCCAAGTGTTTTACATTGAAGCCATGGAGGCTTTAGCTGATGAGTTCCTAGAAGAGATGGCTATTGAGGACGCCCTACAACTTGCTTTAACTGTGGAAAAAGAAGATCAAGTGGTAGACAACAAGGAAAGCCGAGAGTATGCTAGGATGTTTGATTCCCACAAGGCATTGATGGGAGTGGATGAGTTTGTGGAGCTACCCAAAGCTGTCCAAGACATTGCTTCTGTAGAAGAACAAGGAGAGCCCCAAGATGATTTGAGTGAGCTCAAAGCACCCAAAGTGGAGCTTAAAGAGCGCATCCGATTCAAAAGTCCTTTAGCTTAAACCCCTTCCCCTTGGTGTAAGGTATGCCTTTCTAGGTCCTAACAACACATATCCTGTTATAGTGAGTAGCCTTTTAAATGAAAACGAATTTTCTACACTTTTAAATGAACTAAAAAGGTTTAGGAAAGCAATTGGCTACTCACTAGAAGACATTAAAGGGATGTCACCTTCTTTTTGCATGCATAGGATACATCTAGAAGATGAATCTATGACTTCTATAGAACATCAAAGAAAGTTGAACCCCAACCTGAAGGATGTTGTTAAGAAAGAGATTCTAAAACTTTTGGATGCTGGTGTAATTTACCCAATTTCTGATAGTAAATGGGTATCACCTGTCATTAAAAATGATAAGGATGAATTAATTCCCACAAGAACAATAACAGGACATAGAATGTGCATTGATTATAGAAAGCTGAATTCTGCATCTAGGAAGGATCATTTCCCACTTCTATTCATTGATCAGATGCTAGAAAGGCTTGCAAATCATCCATATTATTTTTTCTTTGATGGGTATTCAGGGTTCTTCCAGATCCCCATTCATCCAAATGATCAAGAAAAGACAACATTCACATGTCCTTGTGGTACCTTTGCATATCGAAGGATGCCATTTGGATTATGTAATGCTCCAGCAACCATCTAAAGGTGTATGATGTCTATATTTTCTGATCTAATTGAGAATGTAGTGGAGGTTTTCATGGATGACTTCTCTGTCTACGGATCCTCTTTTTCTGCTTGTCTATCTAACTTGTGCAGGGTACTTCAAAGATGTGAGGATACCAACCTGGTGCTCAACTGGGAGAAGTGCCACTTCATGGTGCATGAAGGGATTGTGATAGGGCACAAGATTTCAGAAAAAAGGATTGAAGTAGACAAAGCCAAGATTGATGTGATGATGGGATTGGCTCCACCAAGAACAGTAAAAGATATCAGAAGCTTTTTGGGCCATGCTGGGTTCTATAGAAGATTCATCAAAGACTTCTCAAAGATAGCAAGGCCCCTAACCAAGCTGTTGTGTAAGGAGGCTGTTTTTAAGTTTGATGAAGAATGTCTTGATGCCTTTCAAGAAGCTGAAATCTGAGCTGGTGAGCGCCCCTATTGTCCAACCTCTAGATTGGGATCTCCCCTTTGAGATCATGTGTGATGCAAGTGATTATGCTGTGGGAGCAGTCTTGGGCCAGAAGAAGGATAAGAAGTCTCATGTGATATATTATGCTAGCAGAACTCTTTATGATGCTCAGATGAAGTATGCAACAACTGAGAAGGAGCTATTAGCCATAGTATTTGCATTTTAGAAGTTTAGGAGCTATTTGGTGGGTTCTAAGGTGATTGTCTACACATATCATGCCGCATTGAGACATCTCCTAGCAAAGAAGGATGCTAAACCGAGGCTCCTACGGTGGATACTTCTGCTCCAAGAATTTGATCTTGAGATTAGGGACAAACCAGGAGTTGAGAATGGGGTGGCTGATCATTTATCAAGGATGAGGATTGAGTGTGGTATTCATATTGATGAGGGAGTTCATGAAGAACAGATAATGGCTATCATGGCCATTAAGAAGTTGGTCAAGACTGGTAGAAGGATTGAAGAGGTCAAGGAAACTGATGAGAAGGGACCTTGGTGTGCTGATTTGGCTAACTATCTATCTTCTGGAAGAGAACCTCTAAACCTTGAAGGCTATGCCAAGAAGAAGTTCTGTAAAGATGTTAAAAGATACTTTTGGGATGAGCCTTGCCTCTACATTCTTTGCAAGGATCAGCTCTATAGAAGAGTAGTAGCTGATGGAGAGATTAATGGGAACCTTACTCACTGCCATGGGTCAACCTATACTGGTCATTTTGCCACCTTCAAGACTGTTGCTAAGGTGCTACAAGAAGGGTTCTGGTGGCCACACATGTTCAAGGACACTCCAGATTTTGTTTCAAGATGTGATTCATGTCAAAGAAGAGGGAATATCACCAAGAGAAATGAGATGCCTCAAAACCCTATTCTAGAAGTTGAAGTGTTTGATGTATGGGGCATTGACTTCATGGGGCCTTTCCCTTCCTCTTTTGGCAACAAATACATCCTTGTAGCTGTTGACTATGTCTCCAAATGGGTAGAAGCTGTTGCAAGTCCCGCCAATGATGCTAAGGTTGTGATTAAAATTTTCAAGAGCATAATCTTTCCAAGGTTTGGGATTCCAAGAGTTGTGATCAGTGATGGGGGTTCTCACTTCATCAACAAGTTTTTTGAAAGTCTCCTTAAGAAGAATGGTGTGAAGCATAAAGTGGCAACACCTTACAATCCTCAGACAAGTGGGCAAGTGGAGCTTTCTAATAGGCAAATCAAGTCGATCTTAGAGAAAGTTGTGGGAACCAAGAGGAAAGATTGGTCTGCAAAGCTTGATGATGCACTTTGGGCTTATAGAACAGCCTACAAGACTCCCTTGGGAACCACACCTTTCAATCTTCTCTATGGAAAGGCTTGCCACTTACCAGTGGAGCTTGAGTACAAGGCACTATGGGATGTTAAGCTGCTGAATTTCAACATCAAAGATGCAAAGGAGAAGAGGCTTCTTCAACTACAAGAGCTTGATGAGATCAGACTTGATGCCTTTGAGAACTCAAGAGTCTACAAGGAGAAGACCAAGGCCTTTCATGACAAGAACATTTTAAAGAGGGAGTTTAAAGATAGAGACCAAGTGCTTCTTTTCAACTCAAGATTGAAGCTATTTCCAGGAAAACTCAAGTCAAAATGGTCTGGACCTTTCAAGGTTAAGGAAGTGAGACCATATGGAGCATTAGTCATATTGAGTTCTGATGGAAAAGATTTTACAGTCAATGGGCAAAGGGTGAAGCTCTACATGGCCACTACACCAGAGAGAGATGTGATCTCACATCAACTCTCTGATCCTACTCAAGCTTAATCTCAAAGAAGGCAAAGTCAAGCTAGAGACATTAAACAAGCTCACTTGGGAGTAAGTCCCATGTCTATCCTTGTAAATACTACATTAGGAGTCCAATCTAGAAGACCTTGTGTTGTAAAGGAGAAGTTATGGTTGGGAGTTGAGAAAACCAGATGTGAAGATCATTTTATGCTTGTGTGGCTAAGGTGCAAGGTTTGGGCCGGGTAGCATGGGCCGGGTAGCATCGCCCGATCGGCATCAGCACGCATATGATGGAGGCCTTCGACCGGGTGGTAGGTACCGGGTGAGCTTACCCGGTCGGAATTGTGAAAGAAATCATCGAGGGCTTCGGCCGGGTGGTAGGTATCGAGTGAGCTTCCCTGGTCGCAAGCCAGTGTTTCATCCTGCGAGTCTCGACCGGGTGTGATGTACCGGGTCCTAGCTCCCGGTCGGTTCAGGTAAGTTTTTCTTCTGTAATTTTCGACCACACACTCCTTTTACCATTCCCTTCCCTTATCCATCTCCCTCTCCACACAATTTCATTTCCAAGCAAACACAAAACCATTCTCTCTCACTAAAACCTCCATAACTTCTTCATTTCTAAATCAAATCACCTAATTCTTTCTCTCAAAAACAAATCTTTCACCCAACAATCCATTTCCCTGAACCAGTAACTACCTCCTTTCATACTTCCAAGCAAGGTATTGTATATTCAAATCTCTTTAGGAATTCTCATGAACCCTAAATTTTAGATTTGAAATTAAAGTCTATCTTTTGCTTGATTCTGGTGCAATAGACAAGGAAATGTTTGTATAACTTGCTGGTTTCATGATTCAATGGTAGATTTGAGATGAATTGAGATTTTTAAAATTAGGGTTCATGAGATTTGGGGGTTTTTCAAAATTGATGAAACTGAGCGAGAATTAGACTTGGTTTGCTAGGTTAAGGTCTTTTAGGTATTCATTAGGAAGTTTTAAGATTATAATCACCATCTAATCTTGAATTTCGAAATTCAAGCCAAAAATAAAAAATAAAAAATAAAAAATAAAAATTTTAATTTTAGTTTATAATAGTGTGATCAACCTTGTTTAACTTTATAGTTTATTTAGGGTTTGAAGATTGTGCTAGTTCCTAAATTGCTCTTCATTAAGTCTTCTTAATTCTATTTTGCCTTTAAAAGCTTAAACTCCTTCACATGCTTACTTCTTTCCAAGTTTAACATTTCAGTTACCAATGGTGAGAAAGAATCAAGAGATGATACAAGCTGAAAAAAAATGGCAAAAGAGATGGCCACTGCCAAGTATGGCAAACCCTTGTCATGCTTGGCTAGAGGTGAAGGGACTTCAAGGTAACAAATCCTAGCTGCTAAGAAAGAGAGCAAGAAAGCTGCTGGTGATGGGAAGCCAGCCCAACCTAAAGGCACTAAGGCTCCAGCAAGCAAGGGTGTCTCAGCTTCAAGTGTGAAGAACAAAGGGGTCTTTTCTGATGAGGCACAAGCTCCACAAAAGAAACCAAGAGTGGCTAAGAAAGATGGACCTAAAGAAGGTGCTGATGCGGGTCAAGAGGCTGTGGTTAGCAGAGATAGGGCTAAGAAACCTACTGAGATGGAGTTGTTCGACCACCTGATGAATGGTGTTTGGCCTCCAACAAGATATGCTGATGCCAAGATAATGAAAGAATTAAGGATTGAAGAAGATGTCAAGGCAATGTTGCAGCATCTGAAGTTGGAAAGCCTTTTCACCATGTCTCACCCTACTTACAAAGAGGCTTCATGTCAATTCCTCTCATCCCTTGAAGGAATATACCACTCTACTGAGCATGAGAACCAAGGGTGGAGAAATATTAAATTCAAGATCAGTGGAAGGGTGCACTCCATGTCATTCAAGGATATTGGACAAGCAATTGGCTTCCAAGATTGAAAGAGACTTTCACTGCCTATCATATCTGATGGTGAATACTTAGAGGAGAATCATCTTGAGAAGTTTTGGAAGTTATTATCTGGAAATGAAACAGTCTCTCACCTTTACAAGAACTCCTCCATCCGCCATCCTTCAGTCCGATATCTCCATCGTTTGATTGTTCACACTCTATTTCCAAGAAAAGATTTTGGGAGAATGCAAGAAGAAGTCTTGAAGCTACTCTATCAAGCTGTCCACACCTATGCTTCAACATCCCAACTACCCACCCCCAAGACTAATTACTACAATAACTGGCATGGTTGGGTATTTTGTGAAGAAGCTTGAATACTACAAGGGATGGGCTTGGACCACAACTGATCTTTTAGCTCAGCTTGGAATTGGTGGCATGATTACTGCTTTGCTTGAGTATCAAGGCATTCCTTTGAAGAACACAGCCACTAATCCTACATTCATGGATGGTAACTACTTGAGATTGGTTCATTACTTCAGTGGACGGTTTGAGAAGTCTTTTGTCTACACTTACAAGAACATGGGAAAAGCTACTGAAGTACTACTTCCAAACACAGCCATCACATATCTGAGTATTCCTAGCAACATCAGTTTTGACATTGGAGAAAGCCATTTCCTTGGTCCCCATGGTCCCCTAGGTCGTCTCGGTGCTCAAAAGAAGAAGACTCACCACAAAGACCAAGCACAAGAGACTACCTCTGAGAAGAATGAATAACATCTCTATGGCCCTCCTCGCTATCAGTTTGAGCCTCACAACATGGCTCCTACCAATGGTCCTATTTGCCAACTCCATGAATACATCAACAATCTCCAAACATGGAATAATGCTCAAGACAGAACCATCTTCAAGCTTAAGGCAAAGTGCATTGAGTTGAGCAAGACTGTGAAGAGGCAAGCTGAAGTTTCAGCTCAGTTTATGAAGAAGGTGACTGAAGTGTTAACAAAAGTAGCAGGATGCTCAAGCCAAGAGTTCGATTTCCTTACCCCTGCACCTCAGCAACCACAAGACCCTCTAGCTCTTGGATTCCCTCTAACTACCAAGCAATGGCTGCGCCAGGGAAGGAACCCCGAAGCTCATCCATCAAACTCTGGGAACAAGTCTCCTTCCCTTGTTTCAACTGATAGGGAATCCTCAGACACAGCTGAAGAGGCCACAGCCTCTTCCAAAGCTATATGATAAGGTACTCCACTCCTATCCATTGTATATACCATTCTTCATTTGCAATTTTATTTTACTTTCTTTAGGGTATCTCTCTCCACTTATTAACACAGAGACTGTGTAAACTAAGTGTGGGGGGGGGGATACCAAGCATTTAACCTTGTGTTTTTCTTGTTTTAAGTGTCTCATGCATTGCATTTTCTAAGTACTTATGCATACTATAAAAAAAACACACAAAAAGATAGGCATAATTTCGTCATTTGCATTTTTAGGATTAAGTCTAGAGCATTAGTCTGCATTCATATAGTTTAAGGAGCAAAGAATACATTAAGGAACACATGCTTAATGCTCAAAACAACACCCTGGGTTCACATAGTTAAAAGCTTATGCATCTCTTGAAAAGGCTTGTAAGCTTCATGCTTTGATTCTCATCTTAGAACTTGTTGCTTGTTTAAGATTAGCTATCTTTTAAAACCAACCACAAACTGAACTTAAAACTTTGAACTTTAATCCTCTTGCTTATGGGTTCTTGCATGCTTGATCAAGGATTATACACATTTGGGTTTTTGTTTATCCTTTCTAAATCCCTTTTTGAAAACCCAAATGGCACTTCCATACCCCTAAAACCCTGTCCTCCTTTGAAACCTAAAATCATTTTTCTTGAGTGAGGCCTTTTTGTGAAAGCTAGTCATGTCCAAAATCTTGAGAGTATTAAGAGCGACAATGGTTTGTTCTTATCTTATGCTAGCGCTAGGACCTCATTCTAGCTAGCACTTAGGATGGTATTTGGGTTTGTGAGTTTGATTTTGATCTTGGGATTGGGAAGTGAAAAACAGAGAAATGAAAAGAGTGAGTCAAAGAGCAATAAAAGAAAACCACTAGGAATATAAAAAAATGAAAGCTCTAGAATCCTTTAGTAAAATCCCTGTAGAACTAAAAAAGAAAAAGAAACAAAAAAATTTGGGATAGACAAAGAAACTAAAAGAAATGATAGGAATAAAGAGCTAAATGTGAGAGTGTTGGAAAAGATCCCTAGTTGGTTAAAAACAAATGAGAAAGTGTGATAATTGGGTGAGTGTTGAAGATGGGTAATCATCTGGGTTTTAGGGCCTCTAAAGAAGAAGATTTGAGTTTAAAATCATTTAGGAAAGGGGTAGAATGATGAGAACAAGTCATTGTATGCATGAATTGCTTCTTTTCTTAGATAAATTTTGCATAATGATCTAGCTACTATGTTTGAGTGTTACCCACCAAAAAGAATTATGATGAAAGCTCCTCTTTAGTTCTCAGTTAACCATTTGTCTTACCTAGCCAATTGATTGAGATCAAGTCCCCATTTGCAAGACTTCACCATATTAGTTTAAACTTAATTGAATGTGATGGTTGGTTTGAAAGTTTAGCTGGTTGGTGATCCTCAACTTGTTTTTAAGTAATGAGCCTAGATAAGCCTTGAGAAGATAGAGTATAATAAAAGAGATTGCATTTGCTATTGGCTATGTTTGTTTGGGATGGTGTGTTGAGTTTAAGAAGTGTTTCTTGTGATTCTGAGTTCCCCCTCTTAATCTCTCCCCTTGGTTTGATTTGAATCTTCTTGAGGACAAGTAAGATGCTAGTGTGGGGGAGTTGATATAAGGCATATTTACCTAGTTTTAGCTATTAATTTTAGTATTAAAAGTGCATTAGATTAAGACTTAGGCATCTTTAGGTTATGCATTTGCATTCATAAGTCCTATCAGGTGTTGGAGTACCAAAAGGATGAGGTATGAGGCTTGGAGAGGTGTTTAGCTTGTATCGGGTGCCATCACCCGGCCGCATGTACTGAAGAATCAAGGACCAGACCGGGCAACCCTTACCAGGTAAGCACACCCGGCCGCAAAGTGAGACATGATAGGCGAGGAACCTTACCGGCTAACTCTTACCGGGTAACCACACCCGGCCGCAATGCGGCACCAACAGCCAATCTCTCCTACCGGGTGGGAGCTACCGGGCTGGTCCAACATGCACCTTACCCGCTCCGTGTTCTCAATTCTCGCCCAAGACCAAATGACTAAGGGTTGTTTAGTCATTTTAATTATGAGACCTTAGGGTTATTAGGGGAGTATAAATACCCTTTGTAAGCACTTTTTAGAAGGCTAATCTTTGTTTTATCTAAGAACACAACCTTGGTGAAACTTTGAATCTTAATCTATCTTTCTTTCTTGAGTATTTGAGTTTTATTCATCTCTTAATCACTATTAGTCTTGAATCTCTCATGAGTTTAAGATTAAGAATGATGATTAGTGAGTAGACATCTTTTGAGATTTGGGGCTTGGGTGATTAGGGTGATTTGATGAAGATCTAGGTTGTTTATTGTTAGATCCATGATATCTTATGCTTAATACTTGAGTTTAATGCTAATTTAGTCTTGATCACACTAGATTAGAACCCTAGACATTTCCTGGCCACAAGGTGTTTGTGTAAATGTCTGAACCAAAGTATTTATGCTTTTTGCTTGCTTAGCCAAGAAGACTTGATGATAGGGATGCTTAGATGGTTAGTAGACTTAATCCTAATGTTTGTTTGATTAATTTAGGCCAAAGAGATTTGATGCCTAAAGCTTGAAAGCAAAAGGGAATCCTTCTTGAGAAAGAGTTTGTCTATTGAAGTGTCTAGACCTATAAGACTAGTTGATTGTTTAACTTAACATTCTAGTTTGGATTCTCATTCACCCAAAGTCAATACCCTTGCCCTTGGTCTCTCTCTCATCCATTGATTAATAGCTTGACATATTGCATTTCAGACTTTCAGTACTTGTTACCATATCAAAACCCCTTCTTGACTGCATTTAGATTAAGCACATTATTTGCATTCTCTTTGATCATTACACTCAGAACTGGATTGACACTCTACCTACCCTAGTACATTGATTTGCTCTTAGAGGCATCGAAAACCTCTTAACATAACTCGGTCTTGGTGCAGAGGAGACGCGGGCGTTGTTTCTGTGGGCCGGTTCGCGCCTTCCTTACTTTTGATGCTTTTGGCCTCAGGGCGATGCAGAGCTGGTTGACTTCCAGCCTCAGGGCGATGCAGTCTTCCGTCTTGTGACCTGTTGGGAAAAAATATCCAGGCACCAGATTCTTCCAGCCTCCGGGCTGGGAACCGTCCTCTGGACCCCGGCTCCAAAGGGACCCAGGGCCCGGACCCTGCCTTCAGGTTCCCCGAGCCCGACCCTTGTTCCAAAAACCGACCCTTGAGTAATATGGAAATTCTCCATACAAGGAAACTCTCCCATATTCGCCAATATGGAAGAGTTTAACCTAATGAAAGCCGACATCTACATCTATATAAGGGGAACCCAAACCCTAGAATGAGGGATCGACACTTAGAGATTGAGAGACTAGGCCTAGACAGATGGGGTTCATACACCAATATTGTAGCCCCCTTATTAAATAATCAATAATACGTCCCCTTCTCTACTTTACCTTGTTCTTCCTCTGATTTCTTCTTATCTTTCACAAACATCCTTGCTTCTCCTCACTTTAATACGAACCTTCTTGTGTTTTGTAGTACTAAAACGACCCTACACAAAAATACCACAACAGCTTGGCGCTAGAAGGAGGGGAGTAATCAAACTACGTGAAGATGAAACCAGAAGACTCAGCCGAACCCATCGGAGCTACTCCAAGAGAAGCCGAGCTCATCGATCAACTCAACACCCTCCGAGGAGAAATCACCGAGCTGCGTGAAGCTCGAGGAACAGCCGGGGATAGCTCAGATCTTCTCCAAGAAGTTCAAACCCTAAAAGCTAAACTCGACGAGCATACTCAACAACTACAACGAAGCGCGGAGAAAGTAGGGGCACTCGAAGCCGAAAACCATCTTCTCCAAGAGGAGAACCGAGATCTCGGGAAGAGAAGCAACAAGTGTCGGAGGTTTCAAACCTGAGTTTGAACCATGCCCTCCCTCGATACTCCAGCCGACAAAGAAGGAGCAACTCAGCGTACGGCTCTTGACGAAAAAGAACCTAAAGGCAAGGAAGCAACAACAAGAAGAACACAGGTGAACCTCAGCAGTGACTCCGATATGGAGGACGAGGAATACTCACCCGATGACCCCTTGATCTCAGATCCAGCCGCTGTGGCATATCTCGAGAAGATGTTCTCCGAAAAGTTCAACACCATCCAGTCAATGGTGGAAAGTGTTCCAGGCATGGCTCCCCCCCCCATCAGAAGGAGCGACCCTAACTCCTACTCCGACACGCCCTTCGTGGAAGAGATCGCCTCGGTCGAGATGCCAAGGAAGTTCTCCTTCCCTACCATGAAGACTTACGACGGGACCAGTGATCCAGACAACCACGTGGCCCTCTACAAATAGTGAATGCTAACAGCAGCAGTCCCCCGAGGACTGAGGGAACCTGCCATGTGCAGGGGCTTTGGCTCAACCCTAACCGGTCTATATCGCGCACTTCAATCAAGAAAAGGTGTCGATACCCGAATGCAACGCAGGGACAGCTATCTCCGCCTTCAAAAGAGGCCTGCTTCCAGATGGGGACCTGTACAAGGAACTAACTAAGTATCAGTGTAAAACAATTGAAGATATCCTATCTAGGGCCTGGGCCTAAGTGAGATGGGAAGAAGACGTCACGAGACGGGCCAAGGCTCAGCAGAAGCAAGAACCTAGGCCTAGCAGGCCGCTTAGAACGATCGCGATGAAGGGTCCCAGTCCAGGCCCCCAAAAAAGGCCGGAGGGTACAGCACGGACAAGCGCTCAAACCACCCCTACCTCGACTCGAGGGGATGAACGTATCTACATGGCCCGACATCTCTCATCTATCCATCTCAAAACCCGAGCTGGTGAACGTCCTAAGGCAGATGGGCCAGCAGGTCAAATGGCCTCCTAAAATGAAGGCCACAGATGCTAATGGAAACCCCAACCGATGGTGCGACTTCCACCATGACCACGGTCACAAAGTGGAAGACTGCATCGCCCTGAGGCTTGAAATCAACGAGCTCCTCAAGAAGGGGCACCTAAAGGAGTTCCTCTCCGATATGGTCAAAAGCATCCATGCTAAGGAAGGTGCCAACCGGCTCACAGAAACAAGGCCCATTATTAACAAAGAAGAGATATAGAGATGGTAAGAGGACGGAGATACTTGAAAAAAAAGAAGTGTGGAACTTACTTGTGAACCAAGACTGTCCGTACAACACTTGACGAGGAAGTCACCTAGGCTTAACCTAGCGTGTCGTAGGAGTCAAGGCAAGTTCAAACTCGTCACTAGTTCAAGCAAGAAGGAGGAGGAGACCGTTGGAGATATTTTGGACAAGAAGAATGAATAAAATAAGACATGGTCACATGTTCCACTTAAGGACCTTACCGTTTGTGTGAAGTCACTTTCATGCCTTGTGCAGATCCCATTAGTATATTATTTCTCTATACTTAGGCTAGACTATTTTATTTAATTCTGGTCAAGGCTTCTTGCCTTTATATACATGTAAAGCATTAACATTTAATCTAAGGAAACACTTTCCTCATCTCCCGCTTTTTACTTCACACGGATTCACTCTCTTCCTCCTTTACTTGTTCATCCTTGTTCATCAATTTACTTTCATGGTATCAGAGCTATAAGCTCCTATACCTCTCACTCACTTCCGCAAACACTCTTTACTCACTTCTCTCTTGCATTTGAACCATCCAATTTCTCTGTTCTTGCAAGAGTTTCTCTTTGTCCACTGGATAATAGACTGAACCGTGCTTGTTCTTCACGGATCTTGCTTAGTCTTCACTTTACTTCAACCAAAATCTCATTTCTCTTAATCTCAGCTTCATTCCCGTGTCCCTATCCAACCATTTCACTTCATTGTTACTAAAACCCTCCTATATTACCCACTGGACACTAGCAAGCTGAGATGGAGCACTACAAACCTGTTGTGATTCCGGTTACGTTAAAAGGAGCCAACTACATTACCTGGTCCAGATTGGCCAAAACTGCACTTGGAGGACGAGGTCTATGGGAGCATATCACCACTAGTGAGGCACCAAGACAAATCACCCAAGGGGCTGATGGCAAGGAGGTTGTAGAGGTGGATGAAGGCAGATGGGGTCAGGAGGATCTCATGGTGCTGTCTTCCTTGCAAGGCTCTCTTGACACTCCAATAATGGAAGCTTACTCTCATTGTGAAACCGCAAAACAGCTATGGGAGACACTTCACAAGGTTTATGGCAACACTTCAAACTTGACAAGGATCTTTGAAGTAAAGAGAGCCATAAACAACTTACAAAAAGAAGAAATGGACTTCACCAAGCATCTTGGGAAGTACAGCCAGCTATGGTCTGAACTTGACATGCTCCGGCCAAGCACAAATGACCCCAACATTATTGAAGAAAGGCGTGAGCAAGACAAAGTCTTTGGGTTGCTTCTCACACTCAATCCAAACTTCAATGATGTCCTCAAGCACATATTAAGAGCTAAGGAGCTCCCAAGCTATGATGATGTGTGTGCTCAACTTCAGAAGGAGCTTGGTTCAGATGGTTTGTTGGGTGGGAAAGGAGAATTATCTATGGCCAACAAAGTGGAGAAGGTGGAGAATGCGGCAGCCAACAAAGGGCACTTCAAACCAAGAGGTGGTGGAGGAGATAGACAAGTAACTTGCGAGCACTGTAAGAAGCTTGGGCACTCTAAGACCAACTGCTGGGTTCTTCATCCCCATCTCAGACTATCCTCTGCCAACAAATTCAATCAAGGCCGGGCTCATGAAGCTAGAGCTCAAGAAGGTGTTCAATCAAACCACACCTCTATGCGCATGGGAGATGATGGAAGAGCCATGGCAGCAACTTCTCAGCCATCCAATGATGACACATTCATCCGCAAATCTGAATTTGGGGCCCTTATAAAGGCTCTCAATGCCAATTCGGGTAACCTTAGTAGTTATGCTTTAAATTCAATTATTAAGACTGCTGAACCTACTAGACCATTGATAATTGACTCAGGATCTTCACATCACATGATTAGGGATGTAAACCTCATGAGTAATGTCAAACCTGCTCTAGGTAGTGTTCTAATTGCAAATGGAGATAGTATACCTATTACTGGTGTAGGAAACCTGAAGTTAATTGATAAAGAATCACAAGCATTGTATATGCCTAGTTTCACATCTAATTTATTACCAGTAAAGAGAGCCACTAATGATCTTGATTGTAATGTGATTTTTAGTCCTAATGAGGTGTGCTTTCAAGATATTGAGACCAGTAAGATGCTGGGAAAAGGTGTGAGCAATGTGAGGTAGGGGAAAAGGATCTCTATGTGCTTAAGGACACCAAGCTTAGATCGGATTTATCTTATGCTTTGAAATCTACTTCTGTTTTAGCTAGTGATGAGTTATGTCATGCTAGATTAGGCCATCCTCACCCTAGAGCTCTAGGATTAAAGTTATCTAAACTATCTTTTAAGAATGAAAGTTGTGAGGCTTGTATTCTTGGTAAACATTGCAAATCTGTTTTTCCTAAATCTACAACTATTTATGAGAATTGCTTTGACTTAATTCATTCTGATGTGTGGACTGCACCTTGTGCATCTAGAGAAAACCATAAATATTTTGTCACATTTATAGATGAGAAATCAAAGCATACATGGGTCACACTGATTCAAAGTAAAGATAGAGTTTTAGAAGCATTTATAAACTTTCAAAAATATGTCACTAACCATTTCAACTCTAAGATTAAAATTTTTAGGTCTGACAATGGTGGAGAATACACAGGCCATGCCTTTAAAATTTACCTAGCAAAGCATGGCATCATTCATCAAACAAGCTGTCCATATACACCACAACAAAATGGGGTGGCTGAGAGGAAAAATCGCCACCTTGAGGAGGTTGCAAGGAGTATGATGTTCCACACCAATGTTCCCAAAAGATTTTGGGGTGATGCAGTGGTTGCAGCTTGTTACTTGATCAATAGGATTCCAACCAAAATTCTGCAAGATGACTCTCCATTTCAGGTATTAAATAAAACCAAACCTCCTATTGATCACTTACGTGTGTTTGGGTCTGTGTGCTATGTCTTGGTACCAGGTGAACAAAGGAACAAACTAGAACCTAGAAGTACCAAATCCATGTTCATTTGTAGAGGCTACAAATGCTACTGCCCGGAGTCTAGAAGGGTCTTAGTCTCCAGGGATGTTAAATTTGTAGAGGCAAAAGGGTTCTATGCAGAAAAGGATTGGGAAAGTCGTAAGGATTTATCACATGGAGGGTCAGATAGAGCTACTAATCTCAGGATCATCATGGAGAGCCTAGTTATTAGTTCCTCTAGCCGTCAGCAATCTAAGGATTCTACTCCCTCCCAAGTTCATGAAGAACCAGTGGAAGATACTTCCAGTCCTGAGGCTGTCCAGCTTGATCCTGAGGGGGACAATGCTCCTGAATCACAACAACAGCCAGAATATGATTCAGAAAATGCACAGGATCAAGTTGGATCAGAGGAGCAGGAACAACCAAATGAAGATCAAGATCAGGAAGAGGCTGGTGGAAATATAGAAGAGGAACCAGTGGTAATGGATCAACAAATTCAGCCACTAAGAAGAAGTACCCGGATCAAACACCATCCATCTAACTGGATTAACACTAGGGTGTACTTCAACAACAATGTGGTGGCTCATCCTATTCAAGCAACCTGCTCAATGGCAACATTTCCTCAGCAACATCAAGTCTTCTTAACCAATCTCGACCAAGAATTCATCCCAAAGACCTATGAAGAGGCTATGGAGGATCATGAATGGAGAGAATCAGTAGGAGCTGAGATAGGTGCTATGGAGAGGAATGACACATGGTTTGAGACTGAGTTACCTAAAGGCAAGAAAGCTGTTACCNTCTTAACCAATCTCGACCAAGAATTCATCCCAAAGACCTATGAAGAGGCTATGGAGGATCATGAATGGAGAGAATCAGTAGGAGCTGAGATAGGTGCTATGGAGAGGAATGACACATGGTTTGAGACTGAGTTACCTAAAGGCAAGAAAGCTGTTACCAGCCGACTACTCTTCACCATCAAATATCTAGCTAATGGAAATCCAGAAAGGAAGAAGACAAGATTGGTTGCAAGAGGGTACACTCAAGTATATGGAGAAGACTATCTTGACACCTTTGCACCAGTAGCTAAACTTCACACCATAAGGATCATAATATCAGTGGCAGTGAACTTAGAATGAGAATTATGGTAAATGGATGTCAAGAATGCATTCTTACAAGGAGAATTAGAGGATGAGGTATATATGAGACCACCTCCTGGCCTAGAAAACATGGTGAAACCAGGGAATGTCTTGAGGCTAAAGAAGGCTATATATGGTCTGAAGCAATCACCTAGAGCTTGGTACCACAAGCTGAGTACAACCCTCAATGGAAGAGGGTTTGTAAAATCAGAAGCTGNAATTAGAGGATGAGGTATATATGAGACCACCTCCTGGCCTAGAAAACATGGTGAAACCAGGGAATGTCTTGAGGCTAAAGAAGGCTATATATGGTCTGAAGCAATCACCTAGAGCTTGGTACCACAAGCTGAGTACAACCCTCAATGGAAGAGGGTTTGTAAAATCAGAAGCTGATCACACACTCTTCACTCTCACAGGTCAGCAAGGTATTGTGGTAATTCTGATCTATGTTGATGATATAATTATCACTGGAAATTACAAGGAAGGTATCAACTCCACTAAAACTTTTCTTAAGTCTTCATTTGATATTAAAGATTTGGGTGAACTAAATTACTTTCTAGGAATAGAAATGTGCCGGTCTAAGGAAGGGCTGTTTCTATCCCAAAGGAAGTACACACTTGATTTATTAAATGAGGCAGGAAATCTTGGAGGAAGGATGGCCAAGACACCACTTGAAGAAGGTTACAAAGTCTTGCGTGAGGGGGAGTTTGAAGATGAGCCATTTGGGGATTTCAAACTCTATAGAAGAATGGTGGGAAAACTGATCTATCTAACCATCACTCGACCAGATATCTCCTTTGCTGTGAACCAAGTGAGCCAACACATGCAAGGACCTAAAGTTCATCACTGGAGTATGGTTGAAAGGATCTTGAGGTACCTAAGAGAGGCTCTGGGACAAGGAGTATGGATGGGTTGCAACAAAAGCACAGAGATAGTGGGGTATTGTGATGCTGATTGGGCTGGTGATAGAGTAGACATGAGTTCTACAACAGGCTATTGCACGTTCATAGGAGGCAACTTAGTGACATGGAAGAGCAAGAAGCAGAAACTTGCTAAGAGAGTTGGGGATAGAGACAACAACACCAATCACTATGCACTGTGATAACCAAGCTGCCATTCATATAGCGTCCAACTCAGTGTTTCATGAGAGGACAAAGAACATTGAGGTAGATTGTCATAAGGTAAGACAAGCTGTGGAGCAGAAGATCATCCTGCCTTGTTACACTAGAAGTGAAGACCAGCTAACTGATATATTCACTAAAGGAGCAAGCACCAAGGTCTGTGAGTCTATACATCCAAGATTGGGACTCATAAACCTACCTATATCCTCTCAACCATGAAGCGCCTACTCTTTCCTTTGTGTGGTTTTATCCCATAGGGTTTTCTGTGCAAAGGTTTTAATGAGGGGTTGCCTTTATAGTCTCCAAGCTTAACCATGCTGTATGGTTAATCTTGAGGGGGAGTATTAACAAAGAAGAGAAATAGAGATGGTAAGAAGCCGGAGATACTTGAAGAAGAAGAAGTGTGGAACTTACTTGTGAACCAAGACCGTCCGTACAACACTTGACGAGGAAGTCACCTAGGCTTAACCTAGCGTGTCTTAGGAGTCAAGGCAAGTTCAAACTCGTCACTAGTTCAAGCAAGAAGAATAAGGAGACCGTTGGAGATATTTTGGACAAGAAGAATAAATAAAATAAGACATGGTCACATGTTCCACTTAAGGACCTTACCGTTTGTGTGAGGTCACTTTCATGCCTTGTGCAGATCCCATTAGTATATTATTTCTCTGTACTTAAGCTAGACTATTTTATTTAATTCTGGTCAAGGCTTCTTGCCTTTATATACATGTAAAGCATTAACATTTAATCTAAGGAAACAATTTCCTCATCTCTCTCTTTTTACTTCATACGGATTCACTCTCTTCCTCCTTTACTTGTTCATCCTTGTTCATCAATTTACTTTCACCCGTGTCTCCCCCGCACCAAGACCGAGTTATCCATGTGATCTCTGGAGGCTCAGAGATAAGAATCATAAGCCACACGGCCGCTAAGCGTAGCACCAAGAATGCAAGGCACAGCAAATAGACGAGGGACCCAAAGCGCCTACTCCTTGGGACATATGAGATCAGTTTCACTTCCAAGGAACAGGAGACGGTCCTGGCTCCTCATCACAATGCCCTGGTCATCTCCCTTACTGTAGCGAAGTGCTTGGTGAGACGGATCCTGATAGACAACGGTAGCTCTGGCAACATCATCTTCCTCCTAGCCTACACAAACCTAGGGCTGGAGGAAAAGGCACTAACAAGGAAGGTCACTCCGCTTATAGGCTTCAGCTGAGAAGTTAAGAACACCTTATGAGAGGTAATACTCCAGTGTACGCTGAAGGGAGAAACCAATCAATGAAATTCCTCGTTGTCGACTGTGCATCTTCCTACAACATGATACTAGCCCGGCCCTGGATACACGACATTGGGGCCGTGCCCTCAACTCTCCATCAGTCCATCAAATTCCCGTCCCCCTGGGGCATCATGGTAATTAAAGGAGACTAAGAGAATGCTAGGGCCGAAGGAAAAATCCTTGTCTTATAGCAATTACCGAAGGGCCCTCCGGCCTTACACGCGGAGGAGCCTGAGGTAGAGGAGATGGACGAGGTACCCTTAGAAGAAGGAAACCCGGGCCGGAAATTGCTGATAGGATCCAAGCTTCCCACTGGGTTAAGACAATGATTAATCGATTTCCTCCGCTCCAACTTTGACTGTTTCGCCTGGTCTCATGAGAACATACCTGGGATCGACCCCGAGGTTATCATGCACAAGCTGTAGGTAGACCCTCAATTCACCCTTGTACGACAGAAAAGAAGGAAATTCACCCCCGAAAGGGACGAAATTATCAACAAAGAGGTGAAGAACTTGCTCGATGCCGGATTCATAAGAGAGGTTCAGTACCCCGAGTGGCTGGCCAACGTTGTGGTGGTCAAGAAAAAGAATGGGAAATGGAGGGTCTGCATAGATTTCACCGACCTCAATAAATGATGCCCCAAAGATCCTTTTCCCCTACCTCACATCGACAAGCTCGTCGACGCCACTGCAGGCCATCAGCTCATGAGCTTCATGTACGCCTTCTCGGGCTACAATCAAATCCTCATGAACCCAAACGACCAGGAAAATACATTCTCCATGACCCCCAGGGGCATCTACTGCTTCAAAGTCATGCCTTTCGGCCTGAAAATGCGGGATCTACATACCAGAGGCTTGT
Organism: Eruca vesicaria subsp. sativa; assembly: GCA_932364175.1. Lineage (NCBI taxonomy): Eukaryota > Viridiplantae > Streptophyta > Magnoliopsida > Brassicales > Brassicaceae > Eruca > Eruca vesicaria. The sequence continues at coordinate 72,048 of CAKOAT010958487.1, read as the reverse complement.
GAACATGATGTTCGCTGAACAAATCGGATAGACCATGGAAGTCTACATAGATGACATGCTGGTCAAATCTCTCGAGGCAGAAGACCACATCTCTCATCTACAGCATGCCTTTGTCACCCTTAGAAAGTACAACATGAAGCTTAATCCTTCAAAGTGCTCGTTCGGAGTCAGCTCCGGAAAATTCGTAGGGTATATAGTTAATTACAGGGGCATCGAGGCCAATCCAGAGCAAGTGCAAGCCATCCAGGCAATCCCTTCCCCGCAAAATGTGAAGGAAGTCCAACGGCTAATGGGCCGGATAGCTGCATTGAGCAGGTTCATCTCCAGGCTATCCAACAAATTCCACGCCTTCTTCGAGACCCTGAAAAATCCTAAGGATTTCCAATGGAACGATAAGTGCGATGTGGGAGTCGATTTCACCCTACTGTCAAATAAATCGTAAAAAAAGGAAACTTCGGGAAAACCCTAAGTTTCCAGAGGAACCGGCTATCTGCGAGAACCGCACAACGAAAATAAGATGACGAAAATACTTAGAATTTAAATGAGAATAAACGAAAACAGAGAGCAAAGAGGTTCTTATTCCGAATCTGCGTAGAACTGGTACAAAAAGAATTGCCGAAAGCGTAAAAACTAGAAAACCCTAATTGAGACGCAGCTCGCTAACAGAAAAACGGAAATATTCTAAATGCTAGTTTTGGTGGTGGATGCTCTGAATTTCGTGTCTCCTCCCTCTGACCTATGCCTCTTGCTTATATACTCCTCGCCTTGGCCAATCGATCTTTCCATTTTGCTCAGATTTGAGCATATCGGAAATCTTCCGTTTTTCCCGATGCTTCCTTTTCTTCCGCGGAAATCTTCTATTTATCTTCAAACTTGCCTTTATCTTCAAGCTTGACATTTATTCCCTTCTGCGAGTAAACCGTCAAAACGTTATCGTATCTTCGGGTTAGATTCGGTTAAGATCGCGAGATGGGCTTTTATCGCGTTTTAGGACCTTCCGGGCCGTTGTGCGATAAATCCGTTTCT
>CAKOAT010958487.1:1084-63850 GCA_932364175.1 Eruca vesicaria subsp. sativa | reverse complement strand
ACGATCTTCGAGTTTTATAAAACGATCTCTCGAGTTTTATAAAACGATTCTCAAGTTTTATAAAATGATTCTCGAGTTTTATAAAACGATTCTCTAGTTTTATAAAATGATTCTCGAGATTCATAAAACTGTTGCGTTTACGCGTTTGCGGGGAATTTTGGCTATTGATTCCGTCGTACCGATTTTGACCCCAACATGCGAACTCTCTCTCAACGACCTCAAAGCCTACCTCACAACACCTCTTCTCCTCTCAAAACCTCTAGATGGTGAGGTCCTGCTACTCTACCTCACCGTGTCCGAGCATGCAGTAAACGGTGTCCTCGTGAGAGAGGAAGAAAGGAAACAACATCATATCTACTATGTGAATTAGTCCTTATTGGACGCAGAAACTCGCTTCAGACACCTCGAAAAGCTAGCTCTAGCAGTGGTTATAGCAGCCTGGAAGCTCCGGCCTTATTTCCAGGCCCATCAGATCAGGGTAATCACTTCATTACCCATAAAAGGAGTCCTCCACAAACCAGAGGTGTCAAGGCTCCTCACAAAGTGGGCGATCGAGCTTGGGGAATACGACGTAGTCTTCAAGCCCGCTACAGCCATCAAATCACAAGTCCTTGCTGACTTCGTCGCTGAATTCTAACCATCAATGCTTCCGATCTCGGAGTCTGAAATGGATTTCCAGGGCTCCGCAGGGGGAATGGGAGAATAGACCAAATACATCGACCAGTCCAGCAACGTAAGAGGGGCACGAGTGGGCCTAGTCATAACCTCCCCCACCGGCGAGTCAGCATCAAGAGCGATGAGATGTAACTTCAAAGCTACAAATAATGAAGCCGAATACGAGGCCCTAATCGCAGGTCTCTCACTCGCTAAGAAAATGGGAGCAGAGGAGATCCAGGTCTTCAGTGACTCCCAATTGATCATCAGCCAGGTCCAAACTGATTACCAGGCCAAAGACGCCAGTATGATTAGATACCTCGCCGTAGCAAAGCGCCTGTCTGCCCGTCCGTCTCTGGATGAAAGGCAGTGCTGATGTGTAGCTCCGTCCCTAAGGCTCCTTGCAATGCTCTCCAGAACGCTGCAGTGAATCTGGGATCTCGATCCGACACAATGTTCGCTGGTACTCCGTGAAGTCTCACAATCTGATCAATGTAAAGCTCCGCCAATGTCTCTGTCTTGTCTGTGTCTCGGATTGCTAGTAGATGCGCTAATTTTGTTAATCGATCCATAATTACCCAAATCACATTGTTTGATCTTCCTCTCGCCACTGGTAATCCGGTAATCAAATCCATTGATACCGAAACCCACTTACATTCTGGTATAGGTAGGCTTTGTAGTAAACCACCGGGTACTTGATGCTCGACTTTGATCTATTGACACACTTGACATTGTGCAACCCACTTTGCAACTGCTCTCTTCATACCTGGCCAATGGTAGAATCTCCTCACATCTCTGTACATCTTCATGCTTCCGAGATGAATGCTCAAAAGAGATTGATGGGCTGTCTTGAGAATCTCTTCCCTACGTCCTCCTCCTTTTGATACTGTGATCCTTCCATTGAGTAACAGTGTGCCTTCCTCCGCTATGTGGTATCCACTTGCATTAGTTCCATCTCCTTCATTTAACTGATCCACAATCTTCTTCAAGTCTTCATCTTTGTTCTGTGCTTGCTGAATACGCTGCACTAGACTAGCTTGGTTTACTGCTCGCATTCCCAATGGTTCGCTTGACTCTCCCTCCAGTGCTGCCAAATCGATCTTCCTGAATTCTTCGGACAAGCTTGACAAATCTTTCTCTAAGTTCACTACTGCTCTTTGTCGGCTCAACGCGTCTGCAACACCGTTAGCCTTCCCTGGATGGTACTGAATCTGGACGTCGTAGTCCGCGATGAACTCCATCCACCTTCTCTACCGTAGGTTGAGATCCGCCTGGGTAAACAAGTATTTAAGGCTTTTGTGATCCGTAAATACTGAACCTTCTCCCCGTAAAGATATGATCGCCATATCTTTAGTGCAAAGACAACCGCCGCCATTTCCAAATCATGTGTACGGTAGTTCTCCTCATGTTTCTTCAATTGTCTTGATGCGTATGCAATGGCTTTGCTCTCTTTGATCAACACACACCCTAATCCTACCCGTGACGCATCTGTGTATACATCATAGGTCTTACCCGACTGAGGTAGAGTAAGAACAGGTGTCGTCGCCAATGCCGTCTTCAGCTTGTTAAAAGCTTCCTCCGAGTGCTCATTCCATATAAATGGCACGTCTTTTCCAGTCAGTCTTGTCAAAGGTTTGGCGATAGATGAGAATCCCTTAACAAACCTTCGGTAATAGCCGGCCAACCCAAGAAAGCTTCAGATCTCTGTGGCTGTGGTTGGTCTAGGCCATCCTTCAACTACCGCAATCTTCTCTGGTTCCACAGAAACTCCTTGCTCAGATACTATGTGACCCAATAAACTAATCTTCCGCTTCCAAAATCGACATTTTCTAAACTTAGCAAATAGCTTCCGGTCTCTTAGTCTCTCGAGTACCTTCCGTAGATGCTCTTTGTGATCCTCCTCACTCCGCGAATAGATCAGTATGTCATCTATGAACACGATCACAAATTGGTCGAGATAGTCATGGAATACCTCGTTCATTAACCTCATAAACACTGCTGGCGCGTTGGTTAGTCCGAACGGCATTACAACGAACTCGAACTGAACGTACGAGTGTTGAATGCTGTTTTCATCACGTCTGTCTCTGCTATCGGAATTTGGTGATATCTTGAAGCCATATCTATCTTCGAGAACCAACTCGCTCCTCTCAGTTGATCCAACAATTTATCGATCCTTGGCAAGGGGTACTTATCCTTGATCGTGACATTGATGATCCCTCTGTCGTATATACACAATCTCATGCTTCCATCCTTCTTCTTTACGAACAGAACCGGAGCTCCCCAAGGTGAAGAACTCGGTCTGATGAAACCTTTGTCTAGTAAATCCTCCAGCTGCTTCTTGAGTTCTGCTAGCTCAGCTGACGCCATTCAGTAAGGAGTTTTGGCGATTGGTGCCGCACTTGGTTCCAAGTTGATGGTGAACGCATTGCTTCGGGGTGGTGGCAACTCTGTCAACGCTCCAAACACATCTTTAAACTCTTGGACCACCGGAATATCTTCCAGACTCAACTCCTTTTCCGACTCTTCTCCAATGTACGTTAGTGACACAAGGTAGGCCTCACCATCCACTAACGCCTTCTCTGCTCTCAATGCCATCACAAACGTCGCTGAGACGCTAGGCCTGATTCCGTGATACGCCAACACCGCTTGCTGGTCATCTTCAACCACACTCGTCCTCTTGCACAGTCCAGCCATGCCCGATTCCTCGACAGCCAATCCATTTCTATAATCACCTCATGGCTTTCTAAGGGCATCACTACTAGGTCGGCTAAAAGGGTTCCATGGTTCAACACAATAGGTACATTCAACAACACCCTCTTGGCTTTTAGGTTTTGGCCTCCAAGGTTTGCTACCGACATATCAATCTCACACCCTACAAAGGTTCCCACAAACCTAGAGGCTACAACCGGGTCCACCAAACTATGAATGGCTCCCGAATCAAACAACACGAGGGCAGGGGTTCCTCCGACTAATAATGATCCTAACAAGATCAAGACAGTAGCACTCATCCAAAATGCAACACACTAACTACTCAAACAATCAACAATACTTTAAACACACAAAAGAGAGAGTTAGCACCCAAACAAACTTGTCACAGGACCCCTCGACGGTCCTGGAGCACTAGATGGAGTTTCCTCCCCTTCTAGAGCATACACTCTCCCTCCAGGTGCAGGCAGCGCGGTCGGGTGTTCACTAGTCGGTCGGGTCGGTTGGGTACGCGAAGACGCTCCTCTTCCTTGCCCTGGACGGGGTGCTGTACACTCACTGGTGTAGTGACCTTTTTCTCCACAACTAAAACATGTAATCGATGCTTTCCTGTCGGACTTCTCTGTGGTTGAGTCGGTGCACTCACGAGCATAATGTCCTGAACGACCACATGCGAAACACGTCACTTGTGACCTTGGTTTCTTACCATGCCTCTTGAACTGACCCTTCTTTCCCTTCTTCTGGTTTGTCTTAACTTGTCATCTTTTGGTTGACTAGACTGCGGCTTGGGTTCAACCCATCCGTAGATGAAGATCCACGCTCTGCGGCTACTACTTCTTCCACGTTGACTATTTTCTCCACCAACTCGAATAGACTTTCGAAATTGACGGCTTGCAGACGACTCCCAATCTCTGGCTTGAGACCATGTAAGAACTTACGCACTAACACTGCTTCAGGGTTCATGTTCTCTTCACTATGTGCACAATCCACACCTTCTATAGACCTTGGTCCACAGTCGTCGGTCCCGTCTACCGAGTCTGGGGCATACCAAAAGTTGTGGTAGTTTGCGTACCTCGACCCATCCTGACCCGACGTTCCGAACGACCCGCCTGCTCCTGATCCTGAATTAGACATCTGCACGGATAAAGGGGTTAATCCTTAATTTCCCAAAAGAAGCTAAGCGGCCTTGAACTAGCTCGCCGTACGGCGAGCTAGCCTCGTCCCAAGTAGCTCGCCGTACGACGAGCTGAACTAGCCGGTTTAGGTCGCCGTACGGCGAGCTAGAAGCTTCCCAAATAGCTCACCGTACGGTGCTGAACCGGTCCGGTTTGGTTCGTCGTACGTTCAACCGACCATCCCGAGCCTCAATCTCCTGCGTCCCCGATTCAAGGCTTACGTCCTTCGACACGATCATGTTCCAAACCACGATCGAAATGTCTCTCGTTTCGTCCTGATCCGTCCTATCGTTCGAGTTTTACGATAAAAATCGTAAAACCTTGTTTTCTCGAAAAGAATTCGAGGAAATCGTATAAAAAGGCAAGGGTTGAACGAAACGCCAAACATTGCCTAAACTATACGATTTATTCGAGATTTTCCGTAAAAATCTTAAAAATGCGTTTTGTAAAAACGTCGAGAAAATCGTAAAAACGGCAACGATTAACCGAAAAACGGACGTTGCTAAACTTTAAAATTAACTTATGGAATTTATTAAAAAATGGCTCGAAGGTCCTAAAACGTGATAAAAGCTCATCTTGCGACTTTCACGAAATTTAACCCGAAGATACGATAACATTTTGACGATTTACCCGCAGGAGGATAAAAGTCAAGTTTGAAGATAAATGTCAAGTTTGAAGATAAATAGAAGATTTCTGCGGGAAAAAAAGGAAAGATCGAGATAAATGGAAGATTCCCGATAAACTCGAATCTGGGCAAAATGGAAGGACGATACCGCCAAGGAAGGGAGTATATAAACAAGAGACATAGGGCAGAAGCAGAGGACGAAAATCAGATCTAGAGAGGCGGCTGTTAGCTTAAGAAATTAGGACTTAGGCGTTTAGACTAGCAAGCCGGATCCTTAGAATGTTTCGACGTCTAAGCTCCGCGATTCTCTTTGTAACAGTTGTCAATCTCTTATTCAATAAAAAGCTCTCACGCAAATTCCTTATCTATTCTCTGTTCTTCATCATTTTTATTCATCCATATTATGTTAACTCTATTCATTTTAGTGATTTCCGCAGAGATCCAGGACCTCGGGAAAATTAGGGTTTTTCCTAAGTTTCCATATTTGACGGAAATCGACGGTGTGAATCTCGGTTCCCACACCGAACGAGCAGTTTGAAGGATTAAGCTTCATGTTGTACTTCCTAAGGGTGGCAAAGGCTTGTTGTAGATGGGAGATGTGGTCGAGAGACTTGACCAGCATGTCATCTATGTAGACTTCCATGGTCTGTCTGATTTGTTCAGCAAACATCATGTTCACGAGCCTCTGGTATGTAGATCCCACATTTTTCAGGCCGAAAGGTATGAGTTTGTAGCAGTAGATGCCCCTTGGGGTCATGAAGGATGTTTTTTCCTGGTCGTTTGGGTGCATGAGGATTTGATTGTAGCCTGAGAAGGCGTCCATGAAGCTCAAGAGCTGGTGGCCTGCAGTGGCGTCGACGAGCTTGTCGATATGAGGTAGGGGAAAAGGATCCTTGGGGCATGATTTGTTGAGGTCGGTGACATCTATGCAGACCCTCCATTTCCCATTCTTCTTCCTGACCATCACAATGTTGGCCAGCCACTCGGGGTACTGGACCTCTCTTATGAATTCAGCATCGAGCAAGTTCTTGACCTCTTTGTTGATAATTTCGTCCCTTTCGGGGGCGAATTTCCTTCTTTGCTGTCGTACAAGGGTGAATTGAGGGTCTACCTGCAGCTTGTGCATGATAACATCGGGGTCGATCACGGGCATATCCTCGTGAGACAAGACGAAACAATCGGAGTTGGAGCGGATGAAATCGATTAATCTTAGTCTTAACTCAGTGGGAAGCTTGGATCCTATCAGCAATTTCCGGCCCGGGTTTCCTTCTTCCAGGGGTAGCTCGTCCATCTCTTCGACCTCAGGCTCCTCCGCGTGTAAGGCTGGAGGGCCCTTCGGTAATTTCTATAAGGCCGGGCTTTTTCCTTTCAGAGTAGTTTGATAGCAGGCCCTAGCATTCTCTTGATCTCCTTTGATTACCCTGATACCCTAGGGGGTCGGGAATTTGATGGATTGATAGAGAGTTGAGGGTACGGCCCCCATGTGGTGTATCCAGGGCCGGCCCAGTATCATGTTGTAGGAGGATGAGCAGTCGACAACGAGGAATTTTGTTGGTTGGTTTACCCCTTCGGCCTACACTGGGAGGACTACCTCTCCCAAGGTGTTCTTTACCTCTCCACTGAAGCCTATAAGTGGAGTAACCTTCCTTGTTAGTGCCTTTTCCTCCAGCCCTAGGTCAGTGTAAGCTGGGAGGAAGATGATGTTGCCAGAGCTACTATTGTCTATCATGATCCGTCTCACCAAGCATTTTACTACGGTAAGGGAGATGACCAGGGCGTCGTGATGAGGAGCCAGGACCCTCTCATGTTCCTTGGCAGTGAAACTAATCTCATCTGTCCCAAGGAGTAGGCGCTTTGGGTCCCTCGTCTTTTGTCCATGTCTTGCGTTCCTAGTGCTGCGCTTAGCGGCCGCGTGGCTTATACCGCTTATCTCTGAGCCTCCGGAGATCACATCGATAACTCAGTCTTCGTGCGGGGGAGACGTGGGCCTTGTATATATGGTCCGGTTAACGGCCCCTTTAGTATGGATGCTTTTGGCCTTATCAGAGAGGAACTCCTTTAGGTGCCCCTTCTTGAGGAGCTCGTTGACTTCCAGCCTCAGGGCGATGCAGTCTTCAGTCTTGTGACATTGGTCATGGTGGAAGTCGCACCATCGTTTGGGGTTTCGATTAGCATCCACGGCCTTCATTTTAGGAGGCCATTTGACCTGCTGACCCATGTACCTAAGGACGTTCACCAGCTCGGGCTTTGAGATGGATATGTTAGATATGTCGGGCCATGTAGATACGTTCATCCCCTCGAGGCGAAGTAGGGGGAGATTCGGGCTCCTATCCCTGCTGTATCCTTCGTCCTCCGTTGGGGGCCTGGACTGGGACACTTCATCGCAATCATTCCTAAGCGGCCTTCTAGGCCTAGGTTCTTGCTTCTGCTGAGCCTTGGCTCGACTCGTGACGTCTTCTTCCCATCTCACTTGGGCCCAGGCCCCAGATAGGACATCTCCCATTGTTTTACACTGATACTTAGATAGTTCCTTGTACAGGTCCCCATCTAGAAGCAGGCCTCTTTTGAAGGCGGAGATAGCTTTCCATGTGTTGCATTCAGGGATCTCCACCTTTTCTTGGTTGAAGCGCGCGATATAGGCCCGGAGATGTTCGGTCCTATGCTGGAGCACTTCGTAGAGGTCATCGGAATTCTTTTCCAGATTTCTGCTGCTGGCAAATTGCTCCACGAACTTGTCGTTGAGTTCCGCGAAGGACCTTATGGATTTCGTGGGGAGATTGATGTACCACTGAAGGGAAGGACCGGTTAGGGTTGAGACGAAGCCCCTGCACATGGAAGGTTCCCTCACTCCTCGGGGGACTGCTGCTGTTAGCATTCGCTGTTTGTAGAGGGCCACATGGTTGTTTGGATCGCTGGTACCATCGTAATTCTTCATTGTAGGGAAGGAGAATTTCCTTGGCATCTCGACCGAGGTGATCTCTTCCACGAAGGGTGTGTCGGAGTTGGAGTTAGGGTCGCTCCTTCTGACGGAGGTAGCCATGCCTGGAACTCTCTCCACCATTGACTGGATGGTGTTGAACTTCTCGGAGAACATCTTCTCCAGATACGCCACGGTGGCTGGATCTGAGATCAAGGGGTCGTCGGGTGAGTAATCCTCGTCCTCCATATCAGAGTCACTGCTGAGGTTTGCCTGTGTCCTTGTTTTTGCTTCTTGCCTTCGGGTTCCTTGTCGTCGAGAGCTGTACGCTGAGTTGCTCCTTCTTTGTCGGCAGGAGTATCGAGGGAGGGCATGGTTCGGACTCGGGTTCAAAACCTCCGACGCTTGTTTCTGTACTTCCCGAGATCTTGGTTTTCCTCTTGGAGAAGATGGTTTTCGGCTTCGAATACCCCTACTTTCTCCGCGCTTCGTTGCAGTTGCTGAGTATGCTAGTCGAGTCTAGCTTTTAGGATTTGAACTTTTTGGAGAATCTCTGAGCTGTCCACGGCTGTTCCTCGAGCCTCGGAAAGCTCGGTGATTTCTCCTCGAAGGGCGTTAAGCTGATCGTTGAGCTCGGCTTCTCTTGGAGTAGCTCTGATGGGTTCGGCTGAGTCTTCCGGTGTCATCGTCATGTAGTTGGATTACTCCCCTCCATCTAGCGCCAAACTGTTATGTATTTTTGTGTAGGTTCGTTTTAGTACTACGGAACACAATAAGGTTCAAGTTAAGATAGAGAGAAGCAAAGGTGTTCGTAAGAGACAAGGATTAATTAGGAGGAACTCGTATGAGATAAACAAGAAGCAAGTAGAGAAAGAGAGATCTTGTTGATTATTTGATGGAGGCTACAATATTGGTGTAAGAACCCTAGCCATCTAGATCTAGTCTCTCAATCTCTAAGTGTCGATCCTTTATTCTATGGTCTGGGTTCCCCTTATATAGATGTAGATGTCGGCTTGCATTAGGTTAAACTCTTCCATTTTACTCAAGGGTCAGTTTTGGAACAGGGGTCAGGCCCGGGGAACCTGAAGGCAGGGTCCGGGCCCTGGGTCCCTTTGGAGCCGGGGTCTAGAGGCCGGTGCCCAGCCCAGAGGCTGGATGAATCTGGTGCCTGGATATTTTTCCCAACACAGACAACCACGTGGCTCTCTACAAGCAGCGGATGCTGACAGCAGCAGTCCCCCGAGGATTGAGAGAACCTGCCATGTGCAGGGGCTTCGGCTCAACCCTGACCGGTCCTTCCCTCCAATGGTACATCAATCTCCCTACAAAGTCCATAAGGTCCTTCGCGGAACTCAGCAACAAGTTCGTAGAGCAGTTCGCCAGCAGCAGAAACATGGAAATGAATTCTGATGATCTCTACGAAGTACTCAAGCACAGAGCCGAACCTCTTAGGGCCTACATCACACGCTTCAAAAAAGAAAAAGTAGCCATTCCCGAGTCCAACGCAGGGACGGCTATCTCTGCCTTCACGAGGGGCCTGCTCCCTGACGGAGGCATATACAAGGAACTGACGAAGTACCGATGTAAAACGATGGAAGACGTCCTATCCAGGGCCTGGGCCCAAGTAAGATAGGAAGAGGACGTCACGAGCCGAGCTAAGCCCAGCAATAGCAGGAGCCTAGATCGAGCAAGCAACTCAGAAATGATCGCGGCGAAGGAAGCCAGTCCAGGCCCTCGAGGGAAATGGGCCAGCAGATTAAATAGCCTCCTAAGATGAAGGCCGTAAACGCTAATCGGAATCCCTACTGATGGTGCGACTTCCACAATGACCACGGTCACAAGATGGAGGACTGCATCACCCTGAGGCTGGAGATCAACGAGCTCCTCAAGAAGAGGCATCTAAAGGAATTTCTCTCCAACAAGACCAAGAGCCTCCAAACTAGAGAAGGTACGAACCGGCCCTCTGAGGAAAAGCCCGCGTCTCCCCCGCGCCAAGATAGAGTAATCCATGTGATCTCCGGAGGCTCGGAGATAAGTGGGATAAGCCACGCAGCTGCTAAACATAGAACCAGGATACAAGACACGGCAAATATACGAGGGACCCAAAGCGCCTGCTCCTCGGCACAGATGAGATCAGTTTCACTGCCAAAGAACATGAGAGGGTCCTGGCTCCCCATCACGACACCTGGGTCATCTCTCTCACCGTAGCAAACTGCTTGGTGAGACGAATCCTGATAGACAACGGTAGCTCCGGCAACATCATCTTCCTCCCCGCCTACACCGATCTAGGGCTGGAGGAAAAAGCCTTAACAAGAAAATTCACTCTGCTTATAGGCTTCAGCGGAGAGGTAAAAAAACCTTAGGAGAGGTAGTCCTCCCAGTATACGCCGAAGGAGTGAACCAACCAACGAAGTTCCTAGTCATCGACTGCGCATCCTTCTACAACATGATATTGGGTCGGCCCTGGATCCACGACATGGGGATCGTACCTTCGACTCTCCATCAGTCCATCAAATTCCCGACCCCCTAGGGCATCAGGGTAATCAAAGGAGATCAGGAGAATGCTAGGGCCTGCTATAAAACCACATTAAAAGGGAAGGTCCCGGCCTTATAGCAATTACCAAAGGGTCCTCCGGCCCCGCACACGGAGGAGCCTGAGGTGGAAGAGATGGACGAGGTACCCTTAGAGGAAAGTAATGTGGGAACCGAAATTCACCCCTGTCTATTTTACATAAATTTTGAAACTTAGGGAAAACGCTAATTTCCCAGAGGACCTTGCTATATGCGGAACCGTACACAAGCAATCAAGAAAACGATGAGAATAAAGTGAATATGTAAAAATGAGATTGAGAGCAAAAAGGAGTCTTATTCCGAATTCACGTAAGAATGCTACAACAAGAGTAAGCCTTAGCAGTGTGAGCCGTCGGCGATATTCCTAGTTCTAGCAATCTAAGACTAAAACCCTAGTTGAGACGCAACTCAATAACAAAAACAGAAAGTTGACTAAATGCTAAGTTTTGGTGGTGAAAGCTATGAAAATCATCCATGTGCTCTGTCCTTTGCCTTCTGCTTATATACTCCCTCGTTAGGCAGTTTAGTCCTTCCTTTTCGCCCAGATTCGAGTTTATCGGGAATCTTCCATTTATCTCGATCTTTCCGTTTTCCTTGCGGAAATCTTCTATTTATCTTCAAACATGACATTTATCTTCAAACTTGACATTTATCTTCTCTCTGCGAGTAAATCGTCATACCGTCATCGTATCTTTGGGCTGAACTTCGTTTAAAGTCGAGAGTGGCCTTTTATCGCGTTTTAGGACTGTCCTAGTCGTTTTGCGATAAAAACCATTTTAGGATTTTAGACAAGATCGTTTCCTGATACGATGTTGTTTCTATAAGATTTCTCGAGTTAATCGTATAGTTAGACAATGTACGATGTTTTTAATCGTTGTTGTTTTATACGATCTTCCCGAATTCTTATGAGAAAAGAAGACTTTTACTATTTTTATCATAAAACTCGAATGGTGAGACGGATCGAGATGAAACGAGAGACGTTTCGACAATGGTTCAGAGCATGATCGAATCGAAGGACGTATGCCTTACGTCAAGGATGCGGGGGACCAAGTCTCAGGACGGTCAGCTCGACGTACGACGAGCCGAACCAGGTTGGTTCAGCTCGCCGCACGGCGACCTGCTTTGAGGCCACCAGCTCGCCGTACGGCGAGCTGAACCAGCTGGTTCGGCTAGTCGTACGCTGAAATGGTTCGGTCAAACCTGCTCGCAATTTACGGCAGATGCGGTTTTTTGCTTAACTTGGGCAATCGTGTAATCGGTGATTTTTTCATTCGTTTTTCCGAGATGACAATCTCCAAGTTTTCCGTGGATTTCCTTTGTTTGAAAGTCCTTAGAATTTTATAAAAAAAAACTTATCGTGTTCTATAAAACGTATTTTTATTTTTATGGAAAGTTTGTCATTGATTCCGTCGTACTGATTTTGACCCCAACAATTAGCCCCCTAGCTTGTAAGAATCATGGAGTTCTTGCGAGCGGTTTGAACTTACTCGGCAATTTTGGTAGAATTAGACGGCACTTAATGGCCAAAAGTCCAAAGGTGAATAGTAAAACTTTTCTTATAAGTATGTGGAGTAAGTTTTCAAATTCTTTACTGACTTCTTTCCACGACTTTTCTAAGGTTCAAGAAGTTTTCTCTCTTCCTTTCTCTTTGAATCTTTCATTCTTTTGATTGCTCAACATGTCTTCCGAGTGGAAAGCTTCGGAGTGTGCTCACGTTCTTCCGATGGTTGATTCCTTCCCAAGTCGGTCTTTCTGCTGTTTTCCGCAAGTAAAAAAGAAACCATGAAATATCGGGCAGCTCTGCGCGTTGCCGATGTTCCTCCATCTAGCTTCTTGGTTCCAAAGGGGGATAAGCTTTGGAGGAGCAAGGAATGTCTGAGCGCGAGTACTGTTCGTTCCCTCAAGGATTTGCGGAATTCTCACGTGATTCAAGATTCGGTGCAATTTTTCCTTCCCGAATGGGGTCAAGACGCCGAGAATCCGCCCTCGGGTTACGTTACGTGTTACGAGGCCTTTCTACTGAACTGTCAACTGTGGTTCCCTATTCTGCGAGCTATTGTTGAGCTCTTGGATCAGTTTAAACTATCGATCAGCCAGCTTCGTCCCTCCGCGTTGCAGCACCTTGTCAGGATTTTTGTGCTAGGTTACGAACGCGGCATGTCTTTCAGCGCAGACTATCTTCTGGCTATGCTGCTGCCCAAGCGTGCGAGTGGGGGTTGTTTCTACTTATCTCTGTGGTTGGAGATGTCGGTTACGACAGGCTTGCCTCGAATGGTCACGAGTGGAAGGATTGGTTCTTTTACGTTAGGATCGATAGTGCATCGGTGGAGGAAAGTTGCATTCCTTCATTCAGGACCGAATAGGCGACGAAAGGTACCTAGATTGCGTATTATTATTTTTTTGTTTCCGCATTCTAATCTTTGTGTACGATTTGTGCTTTGCAGCGTCTACCCCCTTGTGCCGTGACTTGAAGACCTCGAGTCGGTTATGAGCCTTCTTCACGGCGGTCCGCTTTATTGGGGATACATTTCTCCGAAGAGAGTTCTTCGCGCTGTCGCCTATTACTCTTCTGGTTTTTCTTAGAATGATCGCGTCGAGATCGAGGCGGATGACAATGCGGAAGGGAGGGAGAGATCTAGATCCCCGCAAGAGAGAGATGTTCTGATTGATCAAGGCCGATGGTTTGACAAAGATATTAATATTGAGGATTATATCAACTTCTCGGCTCCCTCGTCCGAGTTTGAGCCGGCCGAGACATCGTCCAAGATACCAGCCAATACGCCATTTGCGAAGGCGTCAAGACTTTTCAACAAGGTATGTTGTTGTTTACCGATTTTCGTATTTGTTTTACGTGTGATCATATCTTTGACAAAAGACTTCCCTTATTTTGCAGGGTCTTCGCTTTATGAGCGAAGCGGTAAGAGAAAGTGATGCAGAGATTCGTAAGGCTGAATATAGGGCAAAGGCGGCGGAGACGGAGGCTGCTTGTCTCAAAGAAGATATCGATGCCAACTTCTCTTGCGCCCAGGATTTAGCTAAAAGGGAGACTGCACGTGTGAGGGAAGATTACGAGGCCGATTCTCATTGTATCCTTGAGCTTTCTGACACAAGGGTTTGTCGCGCCCATAGAGCAGGCAAGAGAGAAGTTGCTGCAGAGATGATGGCTCGTCGCGAACGGTTCGCGCCTCAGTATGCGGAGTTTAAGGATGCAATGGTGATTACCGCGAATGTCGTCGCGTAGTTGGCAGTTTACAGCTTACCCAGCATGCGAACTATTCGTATGAGGTGGAGTTTGCCAAGCAAAGAGCGCGCTTGGCTAAACGAAAGAAGAAGAAAGCCGAGTTTCTAGACCTCGAGGCGCAAATGTGGGATCAGTGGAACCCCATTGCAGTGCCGCCGGATTCGGTCGAGGTCGGGCCAGAGATCCCGGATGCGGGTGGCGAGGTTGATCAGCCGTGGGTTGATACTAATGCTGGCCAATGCTCAGCGTCTGGGTTCTTCATTTTTGACGAATGACGTTTTTGTTATGATATGATGTTGTTTTAATGTTTATTGGGAGTGGCCTTTGGTGGCTTTGAATCCTTGCCGCTAGGCGGCGTGTATTGAACGAAAAATATTATTAAGAATCTTTTCTAAGTATGAAATCTGTGTTTCGTTTTAGATGTAGAGGGAAGAGTACGAGTTGTCGTCTCACATCTAACTCTTTGGTGTAGATCCTCCGGTTCGTTTACTCAAAGTGTTTCGATTTTTCGTGAGTGTTTAGATGTGGGCGAAGAGACATGCCTTTAGGATCTCAATTCATGCCTTGAGACGTTAGATACCAGAGTGGTGGGTTTAGGGCAAGACCTAGGTTTACTTTTGGATTGAGGCTATGCGATGACTAGTTAGCTTTCGTTTTGCCAGTTGCGATTTAAACCAGATTCCATACCAATTTAGAATCCGCGATAGGTTCTCGGCTTATACGATTCATCTGGTTGGAATCGAGCATCTCACCAAGGACAATTTTTAAGTCTCCCGGAAGTGCTGACCAAAAAATTGGATTTCTTTTATAGCGTGCTATTTTATCCTAGTCGGATGTATGCAGACCAATGGGTCTAAGCGTTTATTTAGGACTGCTAGGGTTCTCGACGGGGCCAATCATCGAGGGTTTGTGATTTTATAGTCATAGAGGGACTTTTGCGAAATATTTCTCTAAGACTTTAGGCGACGTCTCGCCGGTTCTTTTCAAAAATATTTGGTGTATAAGTTTTTTGTCGAAACGATCAAGTAGTTGTTGCTGCGGAAGTAATTTCCGGATGTTTGGAGTTCGTTTTTACGCTCTTCGATAGTAGAGAGATTTTATAATATTCTAACATTGTCTTTATTAAAATGTTTCGAAAATTTTGATAACAAAGCGAATATTTTAAAAATTTTGGAGTATAACAATACTCGAATACGCACCCCACCCCCCGTTTCGGAAAGGGGGATAGATGAACTCGTCTTTAGGTGAGCTGCCTACGTATTCCTTTTGGAAGTCAAGCCATTTCGTAGTTCTGATTGTTGGTGCGAGTATGTTTACTCGGCTATCGCAGACTTCTCGATCACTTTAGTCGCTGGATCGGCGTCTTGGTCTGGGTTTGTCTCCTCCGGATGGGTAAAAGCGATGGTTTCGGAGGCATGCTGCTTCTCGACCGTTGCTTTTTTGGGTTCATTTTCCGCGGGCGGCGGTGCTAATTTCGCTCATTTCGGTTTCACGATTGGGACTGCAAATTGCCTTAGCTTATGTTCAGCTAAAAAGCAAGATCATTGTTGTCTCTAGCATCCCCAAATTGCTGCGACTCCCATAGGGGTCGTAAACTTGATACCTAAGTGGTACGTCGATAGAACCGCCTTCATGGAGGAATCGAAATCCACCTACGGGATCTTACGAAAAATATCGAATAAATTGTATAGTTTAGGAAATGTTCGGTGTTTTGTTTAACCGTTGCCATTTTATACGATTTCCCCGATCTCTTTCCGAGAAAAAAAAGTTTTACGGTTTTTATCGTAAAACTCGAACGATAGGTCGGATCGAGACGAAACGGGAGACATTTTGAACATGGTTCGGATCACGACCGTGTCGAATTTCGTAAGCAATGAATCGGGGATACGGGAGATCAAGGTTCGGGATGCTCAATTCGAAGTACGGCAAACCGAGCCGGGCCGGTCCGACTCGCCGGCCGGTGGACTGTCCGGGAGGCTTCTAGTTCGCCCAACGGCGAACTAGCCGGGACGTGGCTAGTTCGCCCAACGCCGAACTAAGCCGGTCGTGGCCTAGTTCGCTGTTAGGCGAACTAGCCGGGACGGGGCTAGTTTGCCCAACGGCGAATTAAGCCGGTCATGGCTTAAGTCGCCGTTGGGCGAACTAGCCGGGACGAAGCTAGTTCGCGTTTTACGGCGATTTTGGTTTTTCGCGGTTTTGTTAAACGGTTCTTCGAGTTTTACAAAACAATTCTTCGAGTTTTATAAAACGATTCTTTGAATTTTATAAAACGATTCTTGAGTTTTATAAAATGATTCTCGGAGTTTTATAAAACGATTCTCGAGTTTTATAAAATGATTCTCGAAGTTTTATAAAACGATTCTTCGAGTTTTATAAAATGATTCTCGAGTTTTATAAAATGCTTCTTCAAGTCTTATAAAACAATTCTTGAGTTTTATAAAATGATTCTTCGAGTTTTATAAAACGATTCTCGAATTTTATAAAACGATTCTTTTAGTTTTATAAAACGATTCTCGAGTTTTATAAAACGATTCTCGAGTTTTATAAAACGATTCTCGAGTTTTATAAAAAGATTCTCGAGTTTTATAAAACGATTCCTTGAGTTTTATAAAACGATTCTTGAGTTTTATAAAACGATTCTTGAGTTTTATAAAACGATATCTTTTATATTTCTGCGGTGAGTTTTTGCCGTTGATTCCGTCGTACCGATTTTGACCCCAACAGTTAGCCCCCCAGTTCGTAAGAATCGTTGAGTTCTTGCGAGCGGATCGAGCTTGTTTGGCGAGTTTGGTAGAATTAGGCGGAACTTTAATGGCCAAAAGTCCGACGGTGAATAGTAAAGTTTTTCTTATAAGTATATGGAGTGAGTTGTTCAAGTTCTTCACTCATTTCTCCTCAACTTGCCTAAGTTTCAAGAGGCTCTCTCTCTACTTCTTCCTTTGGATCTTTTCTTTTTCTTCGACCGTCTATCATGTCTTCCGAATGGAGAGCTTCGGATCATGCTCATGCATCGATCTTTAATCCGAGCAACCTTGATGTGCCTTGCGGTTGCTTCCTTCCCAGGCCGATCTTTCGGCGTTTTTCCACAATCGAGATAGAGTTTTCGGAATAATATTCGGCTTGGAAGGCCACCGCGGTGCCGCTTACGAGTTTCTGGGTTCCGAAGAAGGATAGACTTCGGAAGAAAACGATCGCTCCCAGTGCGAGCACTATTGACTCTCTCAGAGATTTGAGGAATCTCCGTGCGATCCCTGAGTCGGTCTAGTTTCACCTCCCCGTCCAAGGTCAGGATGTCGAGAATCAACCTCCGGGCTATTTTTCATGTTACGAAACCTTTCTGTTGAACTGTCAGCTGTAGTTCCCTATTCCTCGAGCCATTGTCGAGTTCTTAGATAGGTTTGGTGTTTCGTTCAGCCAGCTACATCCTAGCGGATTCCAGCACCTTGTTGGAATCTTGGTCCTAGGCTACGAATGCGGAATGTCCCTTGATGCGGACTATCTTTCGGCTATGTTGACATTCAAAGGAAGAGGGGGCGGCGTTTACCTGGCCCCTCGGCGAGACATGACGGTTATTGGCGGGCTTGCCTCAAATGATCACGATTGGACTGATCGATTCTTTTATGTCAAAATTGATAGCGCATCAGTGGAGGAGAGTTGTATTTCTTTGTTCAGGACCGCATGGGTGAAAACATGTATTCTATTGACGCGGTCCCCATACCGTACGTACGTATAGATTTTAAATTTTTCGTGCGTTTCGCAGTGTCTACCATTCGCAAGCCGGTGCCTGAGGATTTTCCAAATGTCATGAATCTTCTTCGTGGCGACCCACTTTACTGGGGACATTTTTCTCCGAAAAGGGTCCGTCGCGCCGTTGCCTATTATTCATCCGGTTTTTCCCGGGATAGTTATACTGAGGTAGACGCGGATGATGGTGCGGAGGAGAGAGAAAGATCAAGGTCTCCGCAGGACAGAGAAGTTCTGATTGGTCGTGGTCGAGCGTTTGACGATGATATCAATATCGAAGATCTTATTGATTTTTCAGCCTCCGAATTTGATCCGACCGAGATGTCGTCCCGAGAACCGGCTGCACACCTTGCGAAGGCGTCGAGGCTTTTCAACAAGGTTTGTCGATTTTGCTTTATCTCGGTCGCCTCTTTTGTTTTTATAAAGGATGATTTTTCCCTTTTTGCAGGGTCTTCGCTTCATGACCGAAGCGGTGAACGCGAATAGTGCGGAACTTCGCAAGGCCGAGTCTAGGGCTGCAGCGGCGGAGGTGGAGGCTGCTCGTCTCAAAGAGGAGATCGATGCCGGTTTATCCCGCGCCCATGATTTAGCCGTAAGGGAGACTGCTCGCGTGAGAGAGGAGTATGAAGCGGAATCTCGTCGAAGCTTAGAGCTTTCCGACGCGATGGTTCGCCATGGTCGTAGAGCGGGAAAAAGAGAGGTTTCTGTGGAGTTCATGGCTCGCTGTGAGCGGTTCGTGCCTCTTTATGCGGAATTCGAAGATGCGCAAAGGGCGAATGGCGATTTCCGCGAGTGTCGGGGCGTCGCCAGGGGTTTGCATCTTACCCAAAGACCGGACTATTCGTATGAGGTTGAGATTGCGAAGCAGACAGCGCGTCTGGCTAAGAGAGAGAAGAAGAAGAACGAGTCCGTCAATCCGGGGAAGCATATGTGGGATCAGTGGAATCCCATTGTGGAGTCGCCAGATTCGGTCGAGGTTGGACCTGGGATCTCGGACGTAGAGGGTGAAGTTGATCAGTCCGCGTTTGATGACTTCAATGTGTAATGTTATTGCTTTTATGTTTTCGTTGTTGTTTTTCCGGCACCTTCCAACTCGAGCCAGTTTCGGCTTTACGTTGGTAAGATTTGATTGATGAGACGGTGTCGTTGTAATATTGCGATTCACCGATAATCATGTTGATTTTTCGGCGGTTAGCGTCGTTACCTTCTCGTCTTGCCTTCGTCCGCGTTTTTCGCCCGATTGGTTCCCCTGAGGCGGAGTTTCCGCTCACGAGTTCCTGTCGTTTTTCGGGAGGCGGTCTGAGTCGCGGATGAGATCCTTGACGCTGGATATCTCAGAGAACTTTGCAGTTTTGCGGCAAGTCTGGCGCCAAGAACTTTGCAGTTCACGGTAGAGTGTCCACGGGTTTGGTGGAGGTCGCAGAAAGTATTCTCATCGTAATTCGAATTTCTCGTCCACGTGTTACCCGTAGTTCGTCCTTGCTCCGATCCGGAGTTAATGGCGTAGTTATGCGCCCCTTGGAGATCCTGTCCCTCGTGATGGACGAATTTGTCGTTACGAGAATTCCTCTTTTTCTGCTTCTGCTCGGACGCGTTACCCTTTGCGGACGTTTTCGTCGGCTTATGCTTTTCGGACAGGATTTTTGTTTCCTCTTCGATGGTTACGTAATCAGTAGCCTTATGGAGCGCGTCCTGGATCGTCCGCGGTCTCTCGAGAGTTATCCATTTGCGGAATTTTGATTTGAACCAGAGCGATTTCCTTAACGCGTCGATGGCGGCTTTGTCGCTAATTCCGCTAACCCTAGCCATGACGAGTTTGAATCTACTCATGAAATCGCGCAGAGATTCGTCCTCCTTCTGCGCCAAGCTCCATAGGTCGGCGTCGGAGGTTTCCGGGTTAATGAACATCGAGTATTGCTTCAGGAATTCCAAAGCGAGTTGGCGGAAACTTCCGATCGAATTTTGCCTAAGTTTGGTGAACCATTCGAGCGCTGCTCTTTCTAGGTTCTCGACGAAAAGACGGCAGTAGCCTGCGTCCTTTTCGTGATCCTTGAGTTTGGCTCGTCCCATGGTGATCTGGAAGGCCTGTAGGTGCGCTTTGGGATCAGACGTCCCATCGTAAGTTGGCACCCTAAGTCTCCCGGGATCGGGCAGCTTGACCTCGGTGATGCGAGCCGTGAAGGGCGTTTTCCGAGACTCGTACAGTAGCCGACGATTTCGGGTGCGGCGCTGGTAGCGTGATGAATCTGAGATTTCACCGCTTTTACTTCTGCGGCCGTTTTAGTGATGTATTCGTGGAGATCGCGAATCTCGGTCAGATTTCCAGCAGTTTTCCGACCTTATCAGCGTTTGCTGCGAGTAACCGGAGATCGCTCCTCGGCAGTTTTTGTGTAGCACGCGAAGTCGAGTTCCTCCTCGTCTCTGGTGAGAGAACGCTCGGGAGAAAACTCCGGCTGAGGACTGCGGGTTTTTCTTCTCCTGGGGTGGACGTCAGCGTCTTCGTCTGATGAATCGGCTTGGTCGCTTGTTTCCAGGTTGACCCTCTCGATGCCGTCGCCCTCGGTCTCCTGTTCGTGAGCAGGAGGTTTTTCCGATTCGTTCAGCGTCGCGTCAGGGTTATTTTTTCCGGAATCCTTTTCCGGTAAGTTACCCTGCTCGGTTCTGGGGCGATCCGTAGGAGCACCAAAATCAAACCTCCTTCGCAGATCTTAGTAGTTCCGCGGGGGCGAATTTCTCTGGTTGTCGCAGTTAGGGTCTCAACCCGTTTTGCGAGTGAACCGATAAGCTTGATCCTTCCTTTTCTCCCACAGAAATCTTCTATTTATCTTCAGACTTGCCTTTTGTCCTCAAACTTGACATTTATCTTTCTTCTGCGAGTAAATCATCAAAACGTTATCGTATCTTCGGGTTAGATTTCGTTAATATCGCGAGATGGGTTTTTATATCGTTCGGTCTTTCGTTTAACCTTTGCCGTTTTATACGATTTCCTGGACTTCTTTCCGAGAAAACAAAGTTTTACGGTTTTTATCGAAAACTCGAACGATAGGTCGGATCGAGACGAAACGGGAGACATTTTGAACATGGTTCGGAGCACGACCGTGTGGAAGGTCGTAACCACTGAATCAGGGATACGGGAGATCGAGGCTCGGGATGGTTGATTCGACGTACGGTGAACCGAGCCGGGCCGGTCCGACTCACCGGCCGGTGGACTGTCCGGGAGGCTTCTAGTTCGCCCAACGGCAAACTAGCCGGGACGAGGCTAGTTCGCCGTTGGGCGAACTAACCGGGACATGGCTAGTTAGCCCAACGGCGAACTAAGCTGGTCATGGTCTAGTTCGCCGTTGGGAAACTAGCTGGGACGAGGCTAGTTCGCCCAACGGCGAACTAAGCCGGTTTGGCTTAATTCGCCGTTGGGCGAACTAGCTGGGACGGGGCTAGTTCGCCCAACGGAGAATTAAGCCGGCTTGGCTTAGTTTGTCGTTGGGCGAACTAGCCGGGACGAAGCTAGTTCGCGTTTTATGGTGGTTTCGGTTTTTTTGCGCTTTTGTAAAACGGTTCTTTGAGTTTTATAAAATGATTCTTCGAGTTTTTTAAAACGATTCTTTGAATTTTATAAAACGATTCTCGAGTCTTATAAAACGATTCTCGGAGTTTTATAAAATGATTCTCGAGTTTTATAAAACGATTCTCGGAGTTTTATAAAACGATTCTTCGAGTTTTATAAAACGATTCTCGAGTTCTATAAAATGATTCTTTGTGTTTTATAAAACGATTCTTTGAGTTTTATAAAACGATTCTTCGAGTTTTATAAAACGATTCTCGAGTTTTATAAAATGATTCTTCGAGCTATATAAAACGATTCTCGAATTTTATAAAACGATTCTTTGAGTTTTATAAAACGATTCTCGAGTTTCATAAAACGATTCTCGAGTTTTATAAAACGATTCTCGAGTTTTATAAAACGATTCTCGAGTTTTATAAAACGATTCTCGAGTTTTATAAAACAATTCTCGAGTTTTATAAAACGATTCCTTGAGTTTTATAAAACGATTCTTGAGTTTTATAAAACGATTTCTTTTATATTTCCGCGGGGAGTTTTGGCCGTTGATTCTGTCGTACCGATTTTGACCCCAACACCCATTATCACGTTGTAGATAACTGGGGAACGGACGACTGCAAAGTTGACGATTTTCGTCACTTCTTTCGCAGCGACCGGAATCCGGATCGATCCTTGAATCATAGCCGTTTCGCCGGAGAAACTGTTCAACGGCTTTGGTATTGGCTCGACCTATGATAAATCGATTCCCATGCGCGCTAACGTGCTGCGGAAGATTACGTTCACGGTGCTTCTCGTGTCGACCAGGGTTCGGGCGACTTCTAAGTCGCTTATGACTAAGTCGATGACGAGAGGATCGGCGTTTGGTTAATCGATTCCGCCGGTTTATGTGTCATCAAAAGAGAATACTCCCTTTGGAGTGTTATTCTATGGTACGTTCCAACTCGAAACGGTTTCGGCTTTTCGTTGGTAGGACTTGATGGATGAGATGGTATCGCTGTAGTATTGCGATTCGCCGATGATCATATTGATCTTTCGGTGGTTAGCGTCGTTACCTTTCTCATCTTGTCTTTGTCCGCGCTTCTCGCTCGGCTGGTTCCCATGAGGCGGAGTTTCCGCTCGCGAGTTCCTATCGGTTTTTGGGGGGCGATCTGAATCGCGGATAAGGTCCTTCACGCTAGATACCTCAGAGAGTTTCGTGGAGATCGCAGAAGGTATTTTCATCGTAACTCGGATTCCTTGACCAAGTGTTCCCCGTAGTTTGCCCTTGTTCCAATCCAGAATTGATGGCATAGTTGTGCGCCCCTCGGAGATCCTGTCCCTCGTGATGGACGAATTTATCGTGACGAGGGTTTTTATTTTTCGGCTTCTGCTCGGACGCGATATCCTTTGGGGTCGACTTCGCCGGCTTATGCTTTTCAGATTGGATTTTAGTCTTCTCTTCGATGGTTATGTAATCGGTAGCTTTGTGGAGCGCGTTGATATCACTCAAATTACCCTAGGAGTGAGTTACAATCATCAAAAGAGGTTCACTTGTAGTACTTAGGGATCGAATCCACAGAGACTCTAGGATTACACAACAGATTATTTAGTTTTCGAAGTAAAGCAAGATAGCAAGTTTTAATTAAACATTAACTTAAAAGGTAACCAAGCAATTTCTTGATTGATTGATTTGTTTGTTAAGAGAAAAGAAGGTAGTTAAACTTAGGTATTTTCTCAGGTATGACAAGCATGCAAGTTATAAAGGGTTTTTATTATTCATAGTTCTGGATTCAAACTCTTAAAGATTTGAAGAATTAACTCTTACTGGATCTCGGGTCAAGAACTATCGTTCGATGACCTTGAGCAAATATCGATCGATAGTTCAATAGAAATATCGATCAATCATTGTTATGCTATATCGGTCGACAAAACGGTTATCTTTTTGATCGATATTGCTCCAGCGAGTTCTAATGACAGGTTTGAAAGGATTTTCTAGTCCTCAATAAACAACTTAGACTCTAGGTAATTGCTAAGTTCTCACTTATCCAAATTGATCCTAAAATCAGAGGTAAGGGTGATCAATCCTTAACACTAGTATGTATGATGACTAGATTTAGAACTATATTTTAAACACCCTAATGATGATTACTTCAATGCATGAGTCAACCCTAGTGAGAAACCTAAATCTAACAACAGAGACTATTCAAACATATTTATGAGAGACAAAGTCATAATGGTTTGAATAATGCTTTAAGATAATAATAATAAGAGAAACAATAAGTAAAGCAAAAGAGTTCAAGATCTTCTCTGGATTGTAGTTCAGATCTCTCTCTCAATTCCTAAGCTCTTCTTCAAAGTATGGCTAGATGCTTCTCTAAAATTAGGTCTAAAAGGTCTCTACCGAAGTCTGCTTAATCTAGTACAAAACCCTCTTAAAATAGTCTAACAGGCGGCCAGGGACTTAAGGTGTAAATTATTAAAACTCTTGTGGAGCAATTAGGGCTTCTAATCTTCATTTAATTGCTTTGGAGGACTTTTGTATCGATCGATATAGAATGTCTTCTATCGATCGATTTGGATGATCTTTCATCGGTCGATTGCTCTTAATGCGCATCGATCGATATCTTCAACACGTTTCGCTCATATCTTCATAAAGTCTCCATTTTAGCTCCAAAATGGTCATTTTACACCAGTGAGTACCTGAACATGTACAAGCTCTAAAAAGACACTAAAAGTATCCTTTTGTTTCCAAAAACATATATAAATCATGGTTAAAAGTGGGTAAAATCCATGATATATCAACTCCCCCAGACTTATCCTTTTGCTTGTCCTCAAGCAAATAATAGAACATTGGTTTAGAAAAGGTTTGAAAGGCGGAAGTTCCTAGTCAACAACTCAATGATCCTGTTTGTCTATCCCCTCTACCGATCTCATTTATGCATAAAATAAAGGTGTAGGCTTTACCTTGGGAATATCAATCAAGGAACACTTGGATTCAACTCAAGCAAGTTTCAGGCATTCTCATTCTGGTTCCTTTTCTCTCTTTTATCTTCCTTCTCTGAATCACAAATTTTCTTTTTCTTTTATATCAATCCCTATGAACAACTAATGTTCATCTTATTGATCTTTCTTCTCACTTTTTTTTTTTTTGACAAAGTGTAGGCGAATAGTGGGGTCATGGGTAATGTACCTCTCCCTCGCTTCCACAATGTGTGATCATTCCTTTGAATTAAAATAGTGGGGTCATAGGTAATGTACCTCTTCCTCTGCCTCTCAGGAAATCATCTCAATCTTTATTTTTCTTTTTGTATGCCAAAGGGAGGAGAGAAAGAAACCAAAATTGTTGAGACTTTTACCTTCCAGATTTGCAAGAGGATTTCGATCCCTTGTATGTCAAGCTCCCAAGACAAGCGATAAATGTCAGCTTAGATTGGAAATCGGCTTTGGTTCTTCCATACATTTTCAACAAGTGTTGTCATAGCTAACCGGCGCTCTGCTTTAGCATCTCTAGTATCTTTTGTAACTGACAAATCTAAGAGTGGTGCTTAAGAAGTGGTTAGGTAACAAGTATGAATCTATATGATCATTGCTTCCTTTTTAGTAAAACATCTCTCTATTTTTTTTTTTGAAGTAAAAATAATAGTATTGAAATGAAAATGATAACAAAAGAAAATGTTAGTAGATACCCCACCCCCCAGACTTAAACAACACTGTCCCCAGTGTTATTTATTCTAAGAGGAAAAATTAAAATTTGAATGTAGCAAAAATATTCATGTTAGTAGGAAAAATCGTACCTCTGCCCTTACATATCGATCGATATGTCTATTAAGACATCAATCGATATATGGTTAGCTGTATCGGTCGACATAATATGCCGTACGTCGATCGATATAGGAGGCCTTCGCCTATTTGTGTAGTTAGTCTATCAAACTCACCATTGATGGGTTATGTAACCCTATGTTACCTCTGTTAGACATACTCAACACACACATATAGTTAGATAAAAGATAGTAGCAGGCATAGTCATAGAAAGTACGTATAAAATCCTACAAGTCTGGAAATAAAAGTGAAAACATAATAGTAGGAGTTAAGGGATGGAAAAGAGCAAGTGAATTAGTCGTCACTGCTCTCTTCGTCGTCCTCGTCATCTTGATCAGGCTGGTGGGAGGAAACTGCTGCTGATGGGTCAAAAGCTGAAGTGCTCGCTCTGCTCGAGCAGCGGCATCGCGAGACGCGGGACCAGATAGCCTGAAGAGCATCCAACACTCCTCTCCTGTAGACCTGCTCCTCTCCTGTCTCTATCCCTGAGAGATCTAGGAACGGGGGCAGTGATGCTGATGATGAAGCTCGAGAAGTACCTGCGCTGCAGACTCCTGTATCACGGCGTTGCGGGGCTGGGCCGAGTACTAAGGTCGGGTCAGGCTGGAAACGAAGCCTGTCAAGGTTGCCCGCAAAGGCAGTCGTCTTTTGATGAGGCAGGAGGAACCGGTGTACGCCAGCTGGAGTCCTGAAAGCCCAGTGCAGCTCCCTGTCCATCCACTGGCTGTTACGCAGATGCTCTGCGTCCAGGTAGTGCCGAGAAGTGTCCACGGCATCCTCGTCAATGCGGATCCCACAGTGCTGGAAGATCGGTGTCAGCAGACTCCCTACCATCTCCTTCTTCTTCCCTTTGCCACCGGAGAAAGGCTTGGTCTTCAGCCTGACTAGATGCTCAGCGAAGACGGCACCCAAGTTGGGTGTGGCCATGGTACGCTCCGGGTCGAGGAAGGTCAGATCGACCAGTCCGTCGAGTGCATGGTACAGCAGTGTAAGCTCGTAGATCCTCACCTTGTTAGGCTCCATCTTGAAGAGCAGAGTGGTGGCAAGGATCCGCATGAAGTACCAGAGAGCTGGGTGACGGATGTCAGTCTGAAGCGCCGAGGCTGAACTCCAGTGGCATGTACCAAAGATCTCCTGGAATTCCTTAACCGCTGGGAAGACGAAGATAGTGCTGGAGGTGGCGGTGGGGTTCCCAAAGCCATAGATCGTGCAGAGCTCGGGGACAGTGATGTGGTACCGGATGCCCCTAGCGAAGAAAGACAGAATACCATCGCAAGCAACACTCGATGGCTGGTTCTTGTACTCAAAGCGAACCGTGGCCATGAACTGCTGGACGAGAAAAGGGTGGAGGTCATAGGATTCGGAGCCCATGGTCCCAAATCTGAGCTGGATGAGCATCTCGCCAAGATCCTTCTCAATCCCTACACGTCGGACAGTGGTGGAGTCGATGAAACGCGTGGGTTCGATCTCCACATCAAGCCATGCATTGTAGAGCAGGCTGTCGTAGTTGTCCCAGTACTCACTCACAGGACGGCGCAGGCACTCGGGACTCTTGGCTACGGCCTTCGGGTTGGTGAAGCCGAATGCGTTCCCCAGATCTACGTGGCCAAGGGTCGCGCTCGTCTTCCCTTTCAGAGGAGGAAGAGGATAGTGGAGGATTGCTTCTGGAGGCGCCAGGTAAATCGAGTTTCCGCTTGGTTCGCCTCTCTTTGCGTGCAGCGTTAGATGTCATCTGCAAAAAAAAAAAGAGAAAACGAGAGTATCAGCAATCCGTTTAGTTAATCATTATCGACCGATGTCGGTCGATGGGTATCGATCGATTTCATGTTCTTCCGAATCCGGCCAAGATGTGCATAACAATCGATAGAGCAAGCTCGATGTCGATCGATATCGAGTCGCGAAACCTGCAAGAACCTCAACAATCCAAATCGCAAGTTCATAGTGTAAATCCTAGTCCTAATACTCATAAACATCTAATCTAACAATCCTAACAACTCTTATTGATGAAAAACAAGCCTATCTACCGATTTCTAGCCAAAATTTGGGTGAAACCTTGTTCTCTTTAAAAATCGAAAAATCACTGGATTATACCTTTAAGGATTTCGGATTTGAGAGTGAAATCGAGATAGGAGGAGAATTTCGAATCGATTGAGGCAAAAAACGGGGAATTCCGTGAAGAATCAAGAGAGAAAGAGAGGTTTTAGAGGTTCGGTTGTGTTTCGTGATTGTGGAGGAGAAAAGGGGTCGTATCAACTTAAGGGAGTTTGCCCTCGATATATCCGTATCGATCGACATAGTAGGTTTATATCGATCGATATCACTTCATTAGTCTATTATGTTCATTATTTTTGCTTAAGGTTAGGTACGCTTAACCCAATTAGGTTTAATTTATCATGTTTTTCAAAATTAATGCATTTAGTTTCGTATATATTGGGTATCCTAGGCGGAGTTAGGTGTACCTAACTGGAGGGGTCTGTCATTTGGGGGCTTGACCCAATAGTGCTTCACTCGTTGGCTATTTACCGTAAATTCTTCTCCTTTCTCATTTATAAGGGTAACGGTTCAATTTCGTGGTGCCGCTATGACAGTGGAAGGGCCAGACCAACGAGAGTGAAATTTTCCGGGAAATAGATTCAAACGAGAGTTATATAAGAGAACTTGATCATTCGGGACGAAATGTCGAGAAACAATGTGTTTGTCATGATAGGCTTTGGTTCTCTCTTTATAGATCTTAGAGTTCTCATAGGCCAGATGTCTTATTTCATCTAGTTCATTTAGCTGGATGAGTCTCTTTTCTGCAGCTGACTTTATGTCAAAATTTAACAATTTGGTAGCCCAGGCTGCTTTATGCTCTAGCTCGACTGGTAAATGGCAATATTTGCCGTAGAGTAGGTGAAATGGAGTTGTTTCTAGTGGCGTCTTAAAAGCTGTTCTGTAAGCCCAGAGTGCATTATCCAATTTCCTGGACCAATCCTTTCTTGTGGCTCCGACAGACTTTTCTAGAATCTCCTTGATCTGCCTGTTGGAAACTTAGAATTGTCCACTAGTTTGCGGATGGTAAGGCGTTGCAACTCTATGTGGACTCCATTCTTTTTGAGCAGATTCTCAAAGATTTTGTTGATGAAATGGGTACAACCATCGCTTATAACTACACGAGGAACTCCAAATCTTGGGAAAATGATGCTCTTGAAAAGTTTGATAACAACAGAGGCATCATTCGTGGGTGTTGCAATTGCTTCAACCCATTTGGAAACGTAATCGACAGCAACCAGAATGTAGTGGTTTCCGTAAAAAGTAGGGAAGGGACCCATGAAGTCGATCCCCCAACAATCGAAAAATTCTACTTCGAGAATAAATTTTTGTTCCATTTCATGTCTCCTGCTGATTTTTCCTCGACGTTGGCATCTGTCGCACTTGACGATAAAGGCATGAACGTCGCAGAACATTGTAGGCCACCAAAATCCGGCTTTGAGAATTTTGGAAACCGTTTTAAAGGTTGCAAAATGCCTAGCGTATTCGGATCCATGGCAGTGGTAAATGATATCAGAAACTTCAGATTCAGCTACGCATCATCGAAATATGCCGTCGGCGCACTGTTTATAAAGGTAAGGTTCGTCCCAGTGATACCTCCTTATTTCTCTGAAAAACTTCTTTCTGTCGTAGTGTTTAAGGTCTTCGGGTTCGACGTTGGCCGCAAGATAATTTACTATGTCAGCATACCAAGGTCTCTCGCTAAATCGCTTTTCCACAGCGTGCGTTTCCTGCTCAATATCTCCACTCTGGGAGATGTTGTGTGTGTCAGCGAGTGTTTGGCGTGCCACAGTCACGGTCGTGTCAATGGGGATCTTAAACGTGATGTCACGTAAGTCAATATTGTCTTTTCCATCGATCGACATGGTATCGCTAGTATCGATCGATTCAACTGAAAGTGCATCGATCGATGTCAGGTCTCCGAAGTCAATGCTTTCAGTATCAATGGCTGATCCATGTTCAGAAGAGAGTTGTATCTGGCCGATGAGTGATGAATCTGTGAAGTACAAGTTTTCAGTTGGTATGAAAAAATTGATAGGGACTTCTTCGTCTATTCTGATCTGAGAAAGATGATATGGGACACCAGTGTCTACTCCCCTCTTATCCTTTATTTCCATATTGAACTCTTGGAGAAGGAGTATCCATCGGATAAGACGTGGTTTCGCATCTTTCTTTTGCATTAGATATCTAATAGCGGCATGATCAGTGTGAACAATGACCTTCGAGCCTACTAGATAGTTACGAAATTTTTCGAAAGTGTATACTACTGCAAGTAGTTCTTTCTCAGTTGTTCCATAGTTTCTCTGGGCGTCGTCCAGAGTTCGGCTGGCGTAATAGATAGCATGTAGCTTCTTCTCTTTTCGTTGCCCTTAAACTGCTCCTACAGCGAAATCGCTCGCATCGCACATTATCTCGAATGGGAGGTTCCAGTCAGATGCTTGTACGACGGGGGCAGTTATCAGCGCCTTCTTGATCTTCTCAAATGCCTGTTGGCAATCCGGTGTGAAATCGAATTTAGTGTCCTTACAAAGGAGAGTAGTCAGGGGTCTTGCTATCTTACTGAAATCCTCTATAAATCTCCTATAAGAGCCTGCATGTCCTAGAAAGATCATGATATCTTTTATGTTAGTTGGGAGTGGTAGACTTATCATCACTTCTATTTTTTCTCTGTCTACCTCTATTCCTGCTGCGGACACTTTGTGTCCGAGCACGATTCCGTCATTGACCATGAAATGACACTTTTCCCAGTTGAGGACCAGATTCTTTTCCTCACATCTCTCCAAAACCTTGCATAGGTTGTCGAGACAAATTTTAAAACTTGATCCATAAACTGAGAAGTCATCCATGAATACTTCCATGAAATTCTCTATCATATCAATGAAGATTGACATCATGCAGCGTTGGAAAGTAGCTGGGGCGTTACACAGACCAAATGGCATTCTCCGATATGCGAAGGTTCCATAGGGGCACGTGAATGTTATCTTTTCTTGATCATCTGGATGTATCGGGATTTGGAAAAATCCGGAATATTCATCAAGAAAACAATAGTATTGGTGATTTTCTAATCTTTCCAACATCTGGTCAGTAAAAGGCAGAGGGAAGTGATCTTTCCGAGTAGCGGAATTCAGTTTCCTATAATCGATGCACATACGATGTCCGGTTACAGTCCTCGTTGGGATAATTTCATCTTTTTCGTTCTTGACGACTGTAATACTTCCCTTCTTCGGTACAACGTGGACAGGACTTACCCAATTGCTATCAGAAATTGGATAAATTATCCCTGCATCAAGTAGTTTAATTATTTCCTTCTTTACGACTTCCTGAAGATTTGGGTTTAGTCGTCTCTGATGCTCTACAGACGACTTGGATTCGTCCTCAAGATGAATCTGATGCATACAAAGGTCAGGAGATATGCATGGGATGTCATCTAAAGAGTATCCAAGTGCTTTTCTATGCTTGCGAAGCTTGTTTAGCAATAGAGCAAGCTCCCCGTTAGTGAGATTTGCGTTAACTATCACAAGATAGCAATCGTCCATAAGAAAAGCATACTTAAGTCCAGCAGGTAACGGCTTAAACTCCACTTTTGGTGTTTTTTCCTTTGTGAGATTTTCAACTGATTGCGGGTGTCGATCGATATCACTTTGAAGATATCGATCTATATCGATATCTGATCCATCATCGCTTTTGGTTTCCACGCGTGAGGATCCTTGGCTAGTTTCTATGAGACGATCGCACTCGGTTGCTCTGCTATCTATGCCAAAAATCTCGTTATGAGCGGAAATAGGCTCATCTTTCAATTGATCATTCGAGTACAATTTCTCAAAAGAATCTTGGGTCAGCTCATCCACCTCGTCTACATAAGATGATTGTTTGTCAATTAAAAGAAGTGTGATGACTTTCTCCATATCAAATCTCATAGGGATGTTTCCTATGTTAAGATTTATTCGTCCTTCTTTGACATCAATAATGGCGTTCGCAAAAGCAAGGAATGGTCTACCTAATAGGATCAGATCTCTCGGCTCGTTCTTGTAATGCAGCACAACAAAATCTGTAGGGACAGTGCATCTGTCGATCATTACTGGTACATCTTCAAGTACACCTTCCGGAATCCTAACAGATCTATCAGCAAGTACGAGTTGGATATTGGCCGGTGTAAATTCAGTGTACCCAAGGAATGTTGCAACGAAGTGCGGCATTAAATTTACGCTAGAGCCTAGATCACAGAGTGCTCTCGGGAATAGCTGGTTTCGAATTGTGCACTTGAGAACGAAACTACCAGGATCTGGTCGCTTCTTGGGGTTTGAATGAAGGCGCTAGCTTCTGCTGAAACCATCATTACACTGCGTTTCTCTGTTGAAAAACTCTTTTTTGTCATTCCTTTGACATATTGTCTTATGGTTGGTGAAATCATGAGGGCGTCACTAAGTGGCATTTCTACCATAACTCGTTCGAAAGCTCGTCTGCAAATTTATTTATCCATGTTGTGTCTAGTATTAGACTTGGGAGGGTAGGGAGGTAAAGTGTTGTACACCCGTTCTATGGTCGGTCCGTTGGTTGTTGGACTTTCTTTCGAATTCGTGGGTGTTTGTCGATCGACATTTGTGTCTTCGTGTCGATCGACATCGGTATCTTCGTGTTGATCGACATCGACAATTTCCTCTTCATCGAGAATGATTACTGGTTCCTCAGTTCCCTTAGAATCTTTATTCTTTTCTTTGTTCTGTGGGAGCTCAGATTTCAAATCGCGGAGAAGCACGGGGTTGGGAATGGGTTTCTCCGATTCTGGAATATCAGTGTTTCCTTCCGTAGGGTGGTTTTCTCTAATAATCGGAGTTAGTTGTTTTCCGTTCCTCAGCATTACAGCACTTACTTGACGTCTTGGGTTTGTGTCAGTCTTCCCTGGTAGACGTCCTGCTTCCCTCTTGATAGTGGTAGCGCAATTTGCAACATCGCCTTCTAGACTTCTGATTTGCTTACGCAAAGTCTCAAATTTCTCCGATATTTCACAATAAACATCATTCACCTTGACGTCTAGTTCTTGGCTTAGCCTCTAATTTTCTGTGAAGACATGGTTTAAAACGGTTTGCCTCTAATTTTCTGTGAAGACATGGTTTAAAACGGTTTGGGCTCTCCCACAGTGTGATACGGCGAGGGTGTCATAGTTTTGGGTAAAACTATCTATGTCAAAAAGGTCTTCCTGAGGGTTTTCATGTCTAAGGAGCGTTTGCTCTATGGAGTGAATATCCTTATAGCCCTGGGTAATACCAGGCTTCTTTTCATTTGTGAAACAATGAAGGAGATCTAAAGACTTCCTAATTTCATTTATCTGAAGGTCATTCCTAAATCTAGCTTCTCTTTCTTTATCTTTATTTTCATAAGATTTATCTATTTCTATATTTTCAATCAAAGGATTTCTTCTTCAGGATTCCTGGAGCTGAAATTTCCATTACTCGCATTATCTGGCGTATCTGGTAATCTAGCTCGAGGCCTCCGTAGAAAAATTTAAGGAGCTGTGGTTTCGAATAACCATGGGGGGTACAATCTCGCTGATGATCCTTAAACCTAGTCCAAGCGTTTCTGAAAGATTCTCGTGGGCCTTGAAGGAATGTGGAGAGTTTATGTCTAGCGTCCCAATATTTGTTCTCATCGAAGAATTGGTTAATGAAAGCAGTGCGAATATCTTTCTAGCAGGTTAAGGTTCCTGCTGGTAATTGATTTAACCAATTTCTGGCTTCCCTCCCTAAAGAAAAAGGGAATAATCTACAACGATTAATATCGTTGAGTGCCAATTCTTCTAGAAAATCAAGATGCTCGTGGGGATGCTCTGAGACGGAACCACGGAAAGATTTTTCTTGTACCAGATGGATGTAATCAAAATGAAGTGTAGACTTATTTTCTTCATCCTCTGGTAACTTAATAGCTGACCTATTGGTATAGGTCTTAATGGGGTCTAAGTAGTCTTGCAGTTTTCTACATCTTCAATCGAAGATGGATAACAATTGACAGGGATTGCAGCCCCCTGTTTAACTGTAAATTCATTGGCTTCATTGCATAGCTGACCTAATGGTTCGTGTTGGACTACTTCCTCATTAACTAGATTTGTAAGTGAAGACTTACTTGCTTTCGGCTGGGTTTCATCGATCGATGTCGGTTGGTTTATGTCGATCGATTCCTCAGTCGACATATCGCTTGATTTGTGCGTCGCGTCATCGGTCGATTCCTCGGACAACATATCGCTCGATGGGAGCGTTACATCATCGGTCGATGCTTTGCCGAATCCTGGTCGACACTGGAAGCACTGTTAACGTAATCTTCCGCAACACTTTGGCGCGCATGGGAATCGATTTATCTGAGATCGAGCCAATACCAAAGCCGTTGACCAGTGTCTACGACAAAACGCCTATGACTCTATCATCGATCCGAATTCCGGTCGACGCGAAAGAAGTGACGAAAATCGTCAACTTTGCAGTCGTCGATTCCCCAGCTATCTACAACGTGATCATGGGCACGCCTTGGATAAACTCCACGAAGGCGGTTCTGTCGACATACCACTTAGGCATCAAGTCTCTAACACCTATGGGAGTCGCGGTAATTTAAGGATGCCAGAGACAATCGCGATCTTGCTTTTTAGCCTAACATAAGATAAGGCAATTGGCGGTCGCAATCGTGAAACCGAAACGGGCTAAGTTTACACTACCGCCCGCGGAAAACGACCCAAAACCAGCAACGATCGAGAAGCAACAAGCTTCCGAACCCATCGCTTCTACCCAACCGGAGGAGATAAACCCCGACCAAGACGCCGATCCAGCGACTAAAGTGATTGAGAAGTCTGCGACAGCCGAGTAAAAGTACTCGCACCAACAATCAGAACTACGAGATGGCTTGATTTCCAAAAGGAATACGTAGGCAGCTCGCCTAAAGACGAGTTCAGCTATCCTCCTTTCCGAAACCCGGGGGGGCGAGTGGGGTACGTATACGAGTATTCGTATATACCCAAATTTTAAAATATTTCGCTTTGTAATCGAAATTCTCGAAACTTTTTAATAAAGACAAAGTTAGAATATCATAAAATCTCTCTACTAACGAAAAGCGTAAAAACAAATTCCAAACATCCGGAAATTACTTCCGCGGTAACAACTATCACTGAGTGTCCACCAAACATTCGGATCGGGTTTGGGTCTGGTATTTTCAAATCGGTTCCGCTTCGGGTCTTCGGGTCCAGGTAAAATGCCCCGGCCTATCACTGAGTGTCCACCAACTCCATTTGTCTCCACGAAAACGTTTTAGATGTCTTTCTAGCATAGCACCAAATTATGAAAAGTTTCGGATCTTTGCTAAGTCATTGCTAGCAATTTCATTCCATTTTATAGTTAGTAAAAAATAGAATAAAGACTAGTTTTCTTGACATGAAGAAAAAGAATATTCTTAGAAAATCACACAAATAGACACATCTTACGGGAAATGAAAAAACAACTAGGAAACCCCAACCGAATAGGTTCGAGAAAAAGAAAACACAAAAGTAAAACAACATGCGTCTCGTTTGAAACTGTTGGAGAGCGAGAGTTCAAAAGGTTCATTTGAAAATATTTTTAAGAAAACAAGAATCCTTCAATTCAAATTTTCAAAAAACATTTGTTTGCAGATCTTCTAGTTCAGGGTCCACGCCTTTCTCTGTGTTTTCAGCTTCGCCAGGAAATATTGGTGTTTCGAGCTCCGGAGGAGTCTGCAGATCGAAACAAACTCAGGAACATATTTTTTTTCTTCTTTCACAAGTCAAAGATAAAGTATTTCTTCTATGCCAAGCAAAGAGAAAACTGTGAAGTTACCGTGCAACGAATCAGGGCCCAGTTTATGCCTTTGAAGAAAGAATGGTTCTTGACTTCGTTTGCTCCTTCAAGACAGCCTAATCTCTTCTTCGGATCTCGTTGTAAAAGCCTAAAGATCAGCTGTTTCACTTGACGACTTGCCTGCACACCCATAATAAACAATATTAATTGTATATCTGATTTACATGAGATTAACGGATATATAAACACTGAATAATCCACTACAGGAATGCTAGCTGGGAACTTCAGATCTTTCTGAAGAACATTGGCGAAAGTCTTCTGTCTGGTTTTTCGTCTAAAAGGAGTGTATCTGTACAACATTTCGTACATAAGGATACCAAGAGCCCACCAGTCCACTGCACTCGTATGGCCCGCACCAATTATAATTTCCTATTAATATGAGACATTAATTATCATAATACAGATAAAAAAAAAATAGCTTAGCCTATATTATTATTATTATATATACACTAACCGGAGCAATATACTCTTCGGTGCCAACAAATGAGTTTGATGCACGCATAGGTTCAGCCATGAAAACTGGACTTTGTTGACTCTTATGTTGCTTCTTCTTCTTCTTTTCTTCTATACTCGGAATCAACAGCTGAGAGATACATCAACCACTACTAATTAGGATATGCGTAAACTTTCCAGCAGTATTCTAATACGGGGAAAATGGTAACAGCGCGAACATGAGGTCTACAAGATGTCAAGCAAGACAGATCAAAATCTGTTAGGGAGATATCACCCTTTTCCTGGATTAATACGTTTTCCGGCTTTAAATCCTGATAAATAATTCCTGAAATAAAAGAAAATTACGTATGTCAATGATACTTGCATCCCAAGTTTCTATGAAATTGAAAGTGGATGTTGAATGACTTGCCTTGGCAGTGAAGATATTCGAGGGCAACGACCACTTGAGCAGCATAGAATCTACAAATTTTGTTCAAGTTTCCTCTTAATTATTCATGATTTGTGTGAAAAAGTTGAAATTTCGTCTATATAGGAAAACTTGTACCTTACTGCATCTTCCTTGAGAACCTTCCTAGGTTGTCGATCAAGAAGCATAAAGAGTTCTCCTCCTGGATAGTAATCCGTTATAAGACATATATGCGTCTTTGTCTGTATATTCAAACATGATACATCAGTGAGCTGAGACTTATGAACACGCATATACACACGTAGAAACAGATTTTACCACCTGAAATGAAGCGTAGAGTTGTAGGTGGTGGAGTGTACTCCCTCACCAAGCCCATACAATAACAAACTCGGCCCAAGCGAGTTCGGATCTAACAGAAGAGCCTTCCGGTAATCAGCAGTAAATTTAGCTTAGCTCGCCTAAGCTCCGCAATTAACCGAGTTAAGAGCGTTTAGTCAAAGAACTCGAATTAGCGGGCCGACCAAGGCCCATTTGGCGAAAGCCCGTGAGAGTTACGATGAGCCCGCTAGGTCAAGGCGTAACTACTATAAAAGAAAGAGATGAGTTGATGAGAGAGGGATCTGAAATCACATTCACACTCAAGGCGGATAGAACTAGGGTTTTCACTCCTTTGTTTCTTTTCCGACTTGTACGGCACGGCCGAGCTCTCCGTGAGACTCCGCCTCGCCTCTCATTTCCCTATTTGTAAACCGAACTCTCTTATTAATACAAACACATCTTTGACTCAAAATAGTAAACAAACGCCTTTGAAAACCCACCGACGAGTCCTGTCACTCATTCACTGAACAGACCAAACTCGGTTCAAACAGTTGGCGCCCACCGTGGGGCATAACAAAGCAGCGTCAACACAAGTCATGAGTTCAAGTAACGCTTCAACCTCCGGCGATTAGGAAGATGCCGCAGCACCGACCTCAAGCGCTGCCATACCGCTCGCTCCTACTTTCATCGACTCCGTCATGGAACGCCTAGCTCGTCAAGAAGAAGCCCAAAAGACGACGAACGAGCACCTCGCGGCCATAGCCGCCGTACTCTCGAAC
This sequence comes from Eruca vesicaria subsp. sativa, assembly GCA_932364175.1. Lineage (NCBI taxonomy): Eukaryota > Viridiplantae > Streptophyta > Magnoliopsida > Brassicales > Brassicaceae > Eruca > Eruca vesicaria. Next base: position 27,026 of record CAKOAT010958487.1, on the reverse strand, counting down.
CCTGACGGCGCTGGAGGACATCTTTCCACGGCCCGGCGGTTTCTGTTCAATACTAACCCTACACCTACTCCGGCGAATCAGCCCAGGCCGGCTGGACCTCAAGACGATTCAGCGCAACCGGGAAACAGCCCGGATCTACAAACTATCCAGGAAATTGCTGCCCTCGAGAAAGCTCTCCTCGATATCAACGCGAAGATACACGGTGTCACAACCTCCGTTCCGCTCATCGAGAGTGTCCTAGCGGACACCCTTCGAACTCCGTTTACTAAGAAGATAACCGCCATAAGGCTTCGCAAGATGGATAAGATCCGCTTGCCGACATACGACGGCCTCTCGGACCCAACGGCCCACATCACCTCCTTCAACATCGCGATGCGGCGACACAACTTCACTGACGAAGAACGAGACGCCAGCTACTGTCAGCTCTTTTTCGAGAGCCTTACTGGCATGGCCCTAACCTGGTTTACAGGTCTCCCGGAGAACTCCGTTGACAGCTTTCGCGACTTACCGTCCGTGTTCCTGAAGAACTACATAATGTTCACTCAAGAGGAAGCTACCGCGTCAGATCTGTGGAACCTCTCCCAGACACAGGGGCAAAGCCTTCGTAGCTTCATGGAAAAATTCAAGGGGATTGTGTCTAAGGTCAAAGTTCCGGACAGTATCGCTGTCAACGCCCTGATGAGCACGCTGTACGTGCAAAAACTAAGAAGACGTATTAAACCATATGACTTGATATTCTTGAAGTTACTTAACACTTTTGAGAGATAAAAATATATATCTTCAAATTCAAAATTTAAGTCTTACAAAAACTAACGTAGAAGACTTCAGGGAAAGTTTTCTCTCATTAGCTAGAAACATTAATAAGCTTGAATGTTGTTAACCTTCTAATTATCACCATTTAAGTTATGAAGTTCATCCAGGAGTCCCAATATTGACTAATATACATTAATTAACAAGAAAATATTGAAAAACATCTATAGCTTTGTCAAGTCCATAGAAGTCTTATGTTTGAGCAGTATCTCGAAATAAAATCATGGAAGACTTCCGTGTAAGTCAACTATGGGAAGACTTACATGGAAGTCGTCCGGATAAAATTAAATACTTAAATTTTATTTTTAAATTGCAAAAGTACCCTGAAAAAACTTACATGAAACTCGTCTAATTATAATTAAATATTGAAAATTTAGTTTTCTGCTAGACGACTTATCTTTTAGAAAAAGTCAAATTTCTAACACAATCCGGTCAAAATACAAAACTAACATGTTTATCCTAGATGACTTACCGGGAAGTCTTCTTAGGTATTTTTAAGATTTTTTTGTTAACAAAGAAAAGTGGAAGACATCCATAGAAGTCATCTCTTAAAACACATATAAACGTTAATTGCAAAACTAACCTCCGCATTGACCATAGACTTCCGTGTAAGTCTTTTACTACCAGAAGACTTACACAGAAGTCTTATGACGGACAAATTTGGAAAAAAATTGATTTCTTAGCCTCAAATCTCTATAATATTATTTGAGAAGTCACTTTCTTAGGTGTCGCGCTCACGTTAACTTTCACGCTGGTTGATTACTATGATACCCCTAATGAATTAAAAATATATTTAAATATTATTATTTCCTTTTTAAAATCTTCCAAATAACAATATAAAACAAAAAGGAAATATTTATAAAATTTACAAAACTATTTAAAAACGAAAAAAATAAGTATATATATAATCTGGTTTCATAAAAAAGGAAATTTTACAAAATAGTAATATTTAACTTAAATATTTTTTAAATAACATAAATTATACTTTTTAAGTAATTATACTTTATATCTCTATCTTCTTAGATGAAAAAAAATATTTGTATATAATGTGTTTTCATAAAAAAGTTCATACAAATAATTTTGATATTAGAAAAAGAGATATTTTTTCTATAAAAAAATAATTTAAACAATAAAATATATATTTTCAAAGTAATTAGTTTTTGTATATATCTATCTATTTTATTAGATTATTACATAAAATAATTAAGTAACATAAACTGATATATGTTTAATTGACAAAAAAAATTATAATTAGTATATTATTTGATTATAATATCTTACGGTTACAGTAAAAAATATAAATTATAATTTACTTATATAATATAATTTCTCAAAAAAACTAAAAAATAAATTTAATAATAAACATTGATCAAATAACTACAATTCTTTTAAAATAGCATAACACTATACAATTTAACAAGGTAGATATATTATATTTTAATAGTTAAAATTATCTATTTTCTTAATAACTCTTTTAATGTTTAATTTTCTGTTTTTATGTTTGTGGAATTTAATATAACCATAATCAAAATACTTAAGCAAATCAAAATTCTTTATTTTCAAAATTATTTAAAATAAATTTCAATTTACCATCCAATCAATCTACGGCATAAATTATTTAAAATTTCTAAAATATCTAATTATTGTAAATATTGACATCTGTTCATAAGCTTCCAAAAAAATATTATTACTTATGTATGTAATTTAGAATCAGAAACTTTAGTTTTTATTTTTTCATTCTAAGCACAAAAAAAATCTAAAAATACATAATCTTACTAAGATATACTTATATTTCTAAGATAACAACCAACATAAATGTAAACAAAACGATAAATCAAAAATTTAAGATATTTAGAAAAAAAAATATTATAGTTGAATTCAGAGAAATAAATAGAATCCAAAATATATATATATATATATGTATATATATATCCAAATGATAAAACTGACTAAATATAATATATCTAAAGTTATATATAACTAAAATAATATAATATTATTAATATAAATTATACAGAAAAACTATAAATTAATATAAAAGTTAAAGTAAATATCAAATAACTACTATAATATATTTATTTTATAAATATTTATGCCCGTGCATGAGCACGGGAAAATCATCTAGTAGTGATATAACTTGTTTAGCACACAAAAGTTTTTTTCCAAGCACACATAAGCTCAAACGAAAGCAACCCACCAAAATTATATGCTTGAATGGCTTTATGAACTATAAAAAAAATTAGAATCAAAATTTTGGATTTTTATGAATATAGAGAGAAAATGGAAGAGATGTTGTTTTATGTTGTTTTTAGTTCATAAGAAATGAGATAAAAGGAGTATAAATCGATTTTAGGTGCATTCAGAGCTTCAAATTGGATGTTCATGGTGGTTGGTGTATTGATGGACATGACAAAATTGTAAATACTTGAAGAAGATAAGGATGAGAGAGTAAAAAATTATTTTTTCAAAAAAATGCTATTTTCGTGAATACTCCAAAATTTTGGGGTGAACTGGAAAATAAAAATTCCAAAAAATTCATGGGTAATTTTGTGTTTGACTTTGAGTTTTGATTCATATTTTCAAAAAACCCTTTATTTTTATACTATTAAGTTAGAAATTTTCTTATTACTTATATATATATAAATTAATAATTATATTACACAAAACTATATCACAATAAGTTTTTTTAGAAAAAAAATTTATTATTGGACATATAATAATATTAATATAGTAAACTAAAATTAACTATTTCAATATATATGTAATTTAGTAATTTTATATATTCATTTTTCTATTTTTATGTGTTTATCTTGCCACTGATATTTATTGAGTTAATATTTTATTAATAAAAATAAATAAATAGTGTTTAACATTGTGAATAGTAACACACCAAATTTGACTTTGTACTGTAACTTTACAGTAAAATAATATGATTTTTGTAGTGAGTTTGAAAGATTTTGGTATAGAAATTACACTAATTAGGTTTTTATAATTGGGTTGGAGATGACGTTACAGTTAAGTCATTTGATATCGTAACATGTTGCGTTAGACCAGGAGTCAAATGCGCAATGTGTACCTTACTCGACGGCGCACCGCCGTTAATACTGACATATCATCCCAGTGGTTCACTATCAAACTTGATAAATATATCAGACCGGTTTACTATAGATTCAAATATTTTGTCGGTATCATGGCGGACAAAATTACTGAAGGATATAAACACATAGAAATCACTTCATACACAAGTTGGGACCACAACCCATGTGAAGATTGATCAAAGAGAAAATGATCTTAACGAGTTATTATCTTATATTCTTATACATCATGTGGCAATTGTGGGTTTGAGTATCGGGTGGGGGCAGAATAAGTCACATCAATCTTCGCATATGCCCGCGCTAAATAATTTCTCCCTCTTTTCTGTGATAGATAATTTCAGATCCTGGAGAGAAAACAAGACGATCGATGGGTTAATGATGTTGCAAGCAAATATCTACATTTACCATAATCCACCTTTCTTAACCTTAACCCTAGGTTACAATGATTTAGATTTAAACATAATACTTTAGATTTTTAAATAAAATTTTCCCTTTTTTCCTTCTACATCGAATAACGATTATATTAATCAAACTTGAGATGATTTGGATAATCAGACCGGAATAGAACAACTAATGTAAAAAAGTTTCCTATGAAAAGATCTCGCATCTTAGCTAAAGAATCTGAAATTACATTTTGTGCTCTTAGAATATGAGATATCTTATAGTCCGGAAAACATATCTGGAGCGTTTTGATCGCTTCCATTTTTGTTGCAAAACTTGTCCAAGCTTGAGGGTTCTTTATCATCGCAATCAGATCCTTACAATCTCTCTCAAAGCTCTGATATGACGAATGTTGTAGCATGCTCTCCATTCCCCATCAAATTGCTTTCACTTCTGAATGTAAAGTAGTCTCTCGGCTTACCAAATTTTGCATCCCTATAAGTTAGATTTTTCCCATGCTATCCTTCCAAACCCAGCCATAACCACTGAATTTTGCTGTAGAATTCCATATACCATCCACCATACAAATATTCTCCAAACTTATGATTTGGGGTTCTTCGTTGCTATGCTCATGTGGAGTGCAAGATACCATCTCATTTGCATTTAACTACGTCTAACATTCACTTTTCGCATATCTGACTAACTCCAAAGAATCCATGTCTATCCCCCTAAATTGTTTATCATTTAGAGCCTTGCAGATATACAAGACTATCCATGGGTAAGAGTCCCTGTCGAGTTCTGGTTCAACAATGTTATTCTTTCTCCAGAAGAGAGAATCCATATTGGCATAAATACTTGGTAGTGGAAAGCTGTTAAGACTAGATGGTGTTTTCGATAAAGAACATACTTGCAAAGCTGGATGACATTCAAATATGGCATGGGTAACAATTTCTTCTGGTTCCACACATCTAGGGAAATAGTTGTCATTTTCGGCATGTCATGTTTCTCGTTACACCCACATGTACTGTTATCATTTGACACATACGATGACATATCTTCTGAGCTGCTTTTACTTTCCAGGCAAAGGCTTGGAGTTTGGTTATACCAGGCTCCAGAACCACCATCTCTTCCCCAATTCTCATTAAGATTTGGGTTATTCAGTATCCCGATTTAACTGTGTATTGATCATTCTTAGTGTAATTTTAGTAGAATGTATCACGGCAAGGAGTTGAACGTATGGCCAAACTTATTATGAAAGGAATATTCTATGGGGAAACATAATTCTCTAGTATTCCAATCCTCTGATTTTTCATTAATGAGGTCGTTGACTCTCATATTCAGATGCACTACAAGAATTGTAGATCGCGGCGGTATAGCTGGTATAAAGTTCAGATAAACCAATATTACATATTCTTGTAATATTTAAAATTTCAGACAATATTCAGTTACGTGCATGCATGGCACCAACTACACCTAATATGCAACCAAATATCAATGAATTCAACATCACCTCATCCGTATGTACATTCAAACTGCTATAAACCTTTAGAGAATAAAGTATTAGCATTGGATATGAAACGTCTCTATGTTCAATGATGAATTCGATATGCTCTAGCAACTCAATCTCAATGGCATGATCAGAAGAGAGACCAGCTGATCAAAACGAGAAAATGGATGGGTGACCTTATCCAAGACCACTACTTTTACAACCTTTTCCTCTCTCCTTGATTCTCTCTTGCTTTCCCTCTTAGGTGGAGTCATTGCTTCTCCCTGTGAACAAAACCAAGACCATCAAACAATCAAACCCAACATAATAAAAGCAACTAGGAAGCTGCAGACTACCAAACAACTTCTCAAAGAGGACCAACCTTGTCTTGAGAGCCAGTTTCCTCATCCGCATCTGAGTCATTTTGGTCAGTCTTTGTTTGTTCTTGTGTTGTAACAACTTAGGCCGATACAACCACCACAACCAAACGAGAAACATAATAAAACTCCAACTATTTCCGAATCAATCTATCTAATAACATTGAACTTCACTTTCCAAGTGCTATCAAGGGTTTTAAGAGCCTTCCAATAGTTTCTAGGCAAGTTCACCCTCTCCCACAAATACTTTGGCATATGGGCTCTCTCTCTATTGTCTTCATATAAAGATACAAAACATCTTTTGCAACACAGAGACAAAACCAAACTAAGATCAATCCAATCAGACAAAACACAATTCAAAGAAACACTAGTACCATTGTTGTCTATAATGGTGGCATAAAACCAGTTAGCATACGGTTGCAAATGCTTGTTACTTTGTAAGGTTTCTACAAAAAAAATTCCAGTTTCAATTCCATAAAGTGGAGCAGAACGAGAAGAAAAAATCTGCAATGAAGTTGAATATAATTGGAAGCTCTCCGATTCGATGCTGTCACTCTTCTATCAAACATTCTCTTCAGCAGTCGATAGTGGTTGCATTGATATCACTCAAATTACCCTAAGGAGTGAATTACTCTCATCAAAAGAGGTTCAATCGTAGTACTTAGGGATTGAATCCACAAGGAACTAGAGACACAAAAGATATAATCCTAAGTGATTAAGCTAGGTTGAAAAAGGTTTAAAACAGTAAATAAAATAAGTAGCAATGGTAAGCTGCTAAAGAGAATAGGTTTTGGTTTGAAAACAATGAAGGAAAATAGTTAGATTCAAGGTTACTATTCAGAAAATCAGGATTATAGATCTATGGATGTCTTAACGAATTGCGTACAAATATATGAGAACTTCAATCCTTAGACAAATCTATAGTTGTCGCTAGTTAGACTCGTCCATTGATCTGATTGCCGACTGCATCGATCGATGTTGCTATCGCAGTGTCGATCGATATAAGCATGTCGTCGATCGATACCCTAGAAGAGCATCGATCGATATTAAGTATCAGATCGGATCGAACTATTGTCCACTCGAGAATTTCTATAAGACCGGTTATCGCATCGTGCCTTAATAGAGTCTGAGTTTAGCCAAATGATTTCAGGAAGATGACTATTAGATTAGTCACTCCATAATCAATACTCTAGGTAGCAAGTCTAGAGTAAGCATTAGGGTTCATTTGGATAATGAATATAACAACTCAACAATCCATAGTTGGGGGTAATCCCTCATAACTATTTGAACCCCAAATCTAACATATGAATCTACTCAGACATAGCCAAGAGATTCATAGCAAAAGAATAAGAAAAGAAAATACTTTTATTGCTAAATAGAATAGAATACAAAAATCTTTAAAAACTTCTCTTCCGTCCTTAAAGCATCATAGGCATAGGTATAAATAGAGAGTACAATTAGGTTAAAAAAACTCGTCAGGGGCAGTCTTGTAATTTGGTGAGAACTTGGGCTTCAAGTTGGCCAAATACATCTTGCTCATCACGCTCTGTATCGATCGATGGTACATTGCATACATCGATCGATGGAGGATCTCGACTTCAACTTCTATGGAAGCGTCATCGATCGATTACACAGGGTGTGTATCGATCGATATGTATCTCTTATATCGGATCTTCATAGTCATCTTGGAAAACTCTTCTTTAAGCACCAAAAGGCACCTAAATCATCACTTTACCACAAAATGCTCCTGAACCTGAAAACATACCTAATAGACTCCAAAACATAGATATTTATAATAAAAACATATTGAAAATATGACCAAAAGCGGGTCAAAATCATGGTTTATCAACTCCCCCAGACTTAACCTTTTGCTTGTCCTCAAGCAAACATCAAGTTAGTCTTGAAAAGAAGTTTAAAAACAGTAGGGACTCAATCAAAATCTTAACTTAAAAATCATAACCTCTTACTTTGTTGCAAACCACATCTTATTCTATCAACTACAGGAGTACATTATACCATATCCTAGCTTAGCAACCTAATCATCTAGCCAATCAACTTAGACATTCCTTGTCTGTCTATCCCCTCTACTGATTTCATTTATGCATAAAAATAAAGGTGTAGGCTTTACCTTGGGAGTATCGATCAAGGAACACTTGGATTCAACTCAAACAAGTTTTCAGGCATTCTCATCGTGGTTCCCTTTCTTTCTTTATCCCCCTTCTCTGAATCTCAACTCTTCTTTCTTTTATATCAATCCCAATGAACAGTTAGTGTTCATCTTATTAATCTTTCTCAATTTGTCAGCGAATACTAGGGTCATAGGTAATGTACCTCTCCCTCGCTGTGATCATTCCTTTGATTTAGAATAGTGGGGTCATAGGTAATGTACCTCTCCCTCTGCCTCTCAGGAAATCATCTCAATCTTTTATTTTCTGGGGATGCCGAAGGAAGGAAAGAAAGAAACCAAAAATTTTGAGATTTTTACCTTCCAGAGTTGCAAGAGGATTCCGATCCCTTGTATACCAAGCCCAAGACAAGCAATAGATGTCAGGTTAGGTTGGAAATCAGCTTTGGTACTCTATAGCTCGTTCCTCCTCATAAACTTCATCATACTCCTCCTGAGTATTGATAATAGCAAGCTCGGGTAAGTAGTGATCGTTTTCCCAATCGTCTGCGTTGAAATCGGCTTCTGGGAAATCGGCTTCGGTTCGTTGGTAGGCTCCATTGAGCGATGGCCGGTTAGGATTGTCGGTCGATAGTGGTGCAAGGATATCAATCGATGGGGTAGTGGTGTCATCGATCGATACTGCTTCGTCGGGGTCATACTCTTCCATAGAATCAAATTCGTGGGGACAGAAACATGTGGCTACGAGTGTTGAGCTGGCTGGACTTGGGAACTTGATTACTGGTATAGGATCATAGTGAATGGAAGGGTTGATTAGGGTTAGGCAGAGATTGTTTGTTTGGAGGTCACAAACAGCTCCAACTGTGGCTAAGAAGGCTCTGCCAAGTAGTAGAGAAGTCTTGAAGTTGAGCTTGTTGGAGAGGATATGGAAGTCTGTAGGAATTAGGGTTTCTCCAATCTGTACCTCAAGGTTGCGAACGATGCCTCCAGAGCTCTGTTGAGAACAATCTACAAAGATGAAAGTTTCTTCAGAAGGCTCTATCTTCAGACCTAGATGATCTGCCATGAACTTGGGTAGGATGCTAACTCCAGATCCTGTGTCACAAAGGGCACGTGGGAACTCAACACCTCTAATGGAGCAAGGTATTGTGAACTTCCCTGGATCATTCTTCTTCTTCAGTGTGATCTTCTGCTTGAGGCTATCTCTGACGTGGTTAAACATCCTCCTGATGTCTTCTTTTGTCTCCTTTGATTCTCTGAAGAACATCCACAATCTATGTGAAAAGTAGGCTTCTTCAAAAGGTTTCTCTTTAGGTATTCTGAGGACTCTTTTTCTGAAGCTTGACAACTCCTTCTCATTAGCTTCTCTTTTATAGGGTTTAGGTATCTTCTCTTTCTTTTTTCGGAGCACTCTCCCCATATTTTCCATTTTTATCTCCATGGACTCAAAAATATCTGTGGGTCTCTCTTTTAGGGCTGTTGTAGGGTGTCTAGTGGTGTAATATCGCTCCCGGAAAGCGTCAAGACCTGCACTGTCGATTTTGGGAAGTGGCACTCGGCGTTGAGATACTTCATATCGATCAACACTGGTAGGTGTGTGTCGAGCGATGCCAGGGTCTGGATGTCGATCGATGATGGGGACATCATGTCGATCGATGACAGGGCTGGGCGGATGTGGGTGAAGTGTGGCGAATTCGGCGTGAGACATAATCTTGACGGAATTGCACTCGCGAGGGTTTTCGTCGGAGTTCATCGATCGACACTCGTCGAAGTCAATAGATCGACGAACTAAAGGTGATATCGATCGATGTCGAGCTGGTGATATCGATCGATAGTAGTCGTAGGCGAATTCTCTTTCTCTCTCATCATCAGATCTCTGAATCTCTTCTACTACTTCTTGCCAAAAGTCATTATCTAGGAGGGCATTGATGTTCTGGGTGTGGGTAAACTCCTGCTTCTTAACTACTTCTCCTGTCTGGAATACCTGGGTCTCTAGCTTCTTCACAAGGGTGCTGAGTGCATCTATCTTCGTCATGAAGGTGGTGTAGACAGAATCTATCTTTCCATTGAAGTTTACCTCTAGCTTCTGCTGACTCTCAAGTATCTTGTCCATCAATTCCTCCAGTTTAGTATCTTGGGTGGGTGGGTGTGGGTTTGAGTAGAAGGCACTTCCATAGCTTCTGTTGTTGTTAGGGTTGCTGCTGCTGAAAGTGTTGGGTTTCTGGGGATTCTGGTTATAGTTGCTTCTCTGGCTTGTGAAGTTTCTGAATCCTCCTTGGTTACCAGATCTCTGAAAACCGGCTCCACTAATCCAGTTGACGTCTTCTTCTACCATTTCTGAATCTTCCACTGCACAGATCTGCTTGTTTAGGAGCTTCTGAATGTTGTCTAGCTGTGCTTGAACTTCATTGACGTACTCCTTCCCAGGGGATGATGTAGTCTTCATATAGTTTCTTGTGTTGTTGCTGGAAGCTAAGTTGTCAATTAGCTTGATAGCATTCTGAGGATTCCTGGTGGTGAAGTTGCCATCGTTAGCTGTATCAAGGGCTCTCTTGAAATCGGGGCTGATGCCTCTATAGAAGGTGCAGAGTAGTTGCACTTGGTTGAATCCGTGGTGTGGGCAGTCTCGCTGGTAGGACTTGAATCTTTTTCAGGTATCCTTGAATGACTCTTCAGGAGCTTGGGTGAATGTAGCAATCTTCTTCCTCCAGTCTTCATCGCGTGAATCATCAAAGAAATTACGCAGAAAGGCGTGCTTGATATCATTCCAGGTGGTAAGGGAACCTGGTGGTAGTTGTCTTAGCCACTGCAAAGCTTCTCCAGATAGAGAGTACTTGAAAAGATTGCAGAAAAGATAGTCTTGAGGGACTCCTTTTGCTTTGACTAGGGTGACAAGATCCTCGAACCTCTCCAAATGGTCCATATGATGCTCATGGGGCAAACCACAAAAAGGGATTTGACCCACAAGTGTGTAGTACTGCGGCTTGAGCTCAAAATCTCCTCTCTGGATGGCAGGAGGTAGGATGGCTGATCGGTTTGAATAGAACTGATCGGGGCGGTTGTAGTCAGCCAAAGTTCTAGTCTCCTCTACAGGTTGAATGATGCATGTAGGTGCAGTCTCTTCTTCAATAATGATCTCCTTCCGATCATTCAGCTTCTGACCTGCTGCATTTCGCAGGTGACCATCTTGATCACGCAGGTCTCCATTCTCATCGGGTATGAGAATCATAGGCGCTACCATGTCTCGCCGGTTAGTATCGATCGATGTCAAGTGAGGGGTATCGGTCGACGAACGGTTGTTGATGTCGAGCGATGAGGTGGTGAAGGTGTCGGTTGACGAACGGTTGGTGATCGTCGGTAAAAAGAGCGTATCGGTCGATACGATGGTATTGCTATCGATCGATGCGGAGCGTATGTCCTTGCGGATGCTACGCTCTAGGTTGTTGGGATCTTCTGAGTACAAAAGCTGCTTGTTCTTGTTGCTTCTAGTACTGCTGGGTATGTACCTGAAAGAGACAAAAAGAAAAAGAAATAGATTTTGTGTCAAAAGATAGAAAAATAAAATAACAAATAACCTAGACTGAATCAGATTAAATCTAATAGTGATCTTAGTTCCCCGGCAACGGCGCCAAATTTGATATCACTCAAATTACCCTAAGGAGTGAATTACTCTCTTCAAAAGAGGTTCAATCGTAGTACTTAGGGATCGAATCCACAAGGAACTAGAGACACAAAAGATATAATCCTAAGTGATTAAGCTAGGTTGAAAAAGGTTAAAACAGTAAATAAAATAAGTAACAAGGGTAAGTTGCTAAAGAGAATAGGTTTTGGTTTGAAAACAATGAAGGAAAATAGTTAGATTCAAGGTTACTATTCAGAAAATCAGGATTATAGATCTATGGATGTCTTAACGAATTGCTTGCAAATATATGAGAACTTCAATCCTTAGACAAATCTATAGCTGTCGCTAGTTAGACTCGTCCATTGATCTGATTGCCGACTGCATCGATCGATGTTGCTATCGCAGTGTNAGGAAAATAGTTAGATTCAAGGTTACTATTCAGAAAATCAGGATTATAGATCTATGGATGTCTTAACGAATTGCTTGCAAATATATGAGAACTTCAATCCTTAGACAAATCTATAGCTGTCGCTAGTTAGACTCGTCCATTGATCTGATTGCCGACTGCATCGATCGATGTTGCTATCGCAGTGTCGATCGATATAAGCATGTCGTCGATCGATACCCTAGAAGAGCATCGATCGATAATAAGTATCAGATCGGATCAAACTATTGTCCTCTCGAGAATTTCTATAAGACCGGCTATCGTATCGTGCCTTAATAGAGTCTGAGTTTAGCCATATGATTTCAGGAAGATGACTATTAGATTAGTCACTCCATAATCAATACTCTAGGTAGCAAGTCTAGAGTGGGCATTAGGGTTCATTTGGATAATGAATATAACAACTCAACAATCCATAGTTGGGGATAATCCCTCATAACTATTTGAACCCCAAATCTAACATATGAATATACTCAGACATAGCCAAGATATTCATAGCAAAAGAATAAGAAAAGAAAATACTTTTATTGCTAAATAGAATAGAATACAAAACTCTTTCAAAACTTCTCTTCCGTCCTTAAAGCATCATAGGCATAGGTATAAATAGGGAGTACAATTAGGTTTAAAAAACTCGTCAGGGGCAATCTTGTAATTTGGTGAGAACTTGGGCTTCAAGTTGGCCAAATACATCTTGCTCATCACGCTCTGTATCGATCGATGGTACATTGCGTACATCGATCGATGGAGGATCTCGACTTCAACTTCTACGGAAGCGTCATCGATCGTTTACACAGGGTGTGTATCGATCGATATGTATCTCTTATATCAGATCTTCATAGTTATCTTGGAAAACTCTTCTTTAAGCATCAAAAGGCACCTAAATCATCACTTTACCACAAAATGCTCCTGAACCTGAAAACATACCTAATAGACTCCAAAACATAGATATTTATAATAAAAACATATTGAAAATATGACCAAAAGCAGGTCAAAATCATGGTCTATCATGCATGAATCACTAGTGATAAATAGGGATTTACCCTAATCAACGTTAATCGAAAGTGTTGGTGATAATTGCATGGACCCTAATTTTTTTTTTCGAAGAGAACTATTTTTTCACGAGATCTATAGTAACATTAATGTTAGCTTTATTATTCTTATTTATCAATTATTTACAAAATTAATCATAATGGAAGTGTTGTAATAATAATCAATACTAAGGGTTATTGGTCTTTTAATACCTTTTTAACATGTGTCCATGACATAGTATTAGTCTAGTAATTAGTTGAAAAATAAAGCTAATTTAAGTAATTATGTCTAAATACTATGCTTTCTATATCTACTGTTTGCTTCTCAGTCTTCAAATCCCATCAATCTTTTAAATCATGTTAATTATTTTCGGAAAGAACATGCCAAAGACAAGTTGAGGTTCATTGAAGAATTATCTTGAGGAGGAGGATAAAAGTATTAAGTTTCACATGCGGTGACAATCCGACAACAACATAATAATGGGAACATTGATTTTTTTAGAGGGCTCAATTTTCTTTTAACACATGTTAATGTTCTAAGAGCAGCTCCAACAGAGAGCTCTCACACAATATCTACCCATAATAAATATTAAAAAAAAAACATGAAAGAGAAATTTCAGAATCGATTTATTGCAGAGAAGTTTTAAAACCTGTATCTAATATTCAAATTCCAAGTGTCTTATTTCTATTGCACATATATTAATAAGAAAAAAACAATCTAATTATTTAAACCAAATTATTATAATGTATCATTTTACTTTTTCACATACCCAAACATGAGTTCAACCTTTAATCCTGCTCTAATTTATTCTTGATGATACATGATAAATATTTGTTTAACTAATTAAGATTCACGCTTTGCATTGAATTAAAATTGTGTATATAATTATTTTTATATATTATGTTTTTTACATATTATAAAATAATAATATCTATTGAATATTAAAAATTTGTAACTATTGCATATATATAATTAAATTGGTGCAAGCGCATAAACAAATTTAATTAATCCAAACAAACATTTTTCTATTTTATATCCTATATAATTAAATTTAGATGATAATAATACATATATAGATATAGTATATATTTTTAATATTGATATTTATTAAATTATATTTCTGCTCATATGGTTTTTGATCATTTGTATCTTTTTATAACAGTAAATTTAAATCACTTATAACAAAACTATCATTGTGAGATGTTTAATAGTTTTAATAATTTATATTTTTTTTCTTAAGATTAAATGCAGTGACGTAAATTAAAAATTAAGTTGTCATTATTTGTTCAAATATTTTAGCAAAAACAATTGTTCAAAGAACAGTGTGAAATTAAACTATTTACATTTTATATGGTAATATTTTAATTTAACGATATTACCATATATATATATATATCTTAATGTTAATATTTATTAAACATATAACATATACAAAAATTATAATTTTTTATATGGTTAATGTGGTTGTTTAATTTCTTTTAATATTTTAAAATTAAAAAATGATCGAAAATGTATTATTTTATTCAAATATATTTAAAATTATTAATTATCATATATACTTTAGTTATATTAGGTAATTCTATAATTTTTGTTGGAAAATCTCCAATCTTTTTATAAAACATTAAGTGCTATTTTGGTCATTTTTATTCTTAAGTGTTATATTTGTGACAAAATTGTTTTTAGTGTTATTCTAGTTATTTTCTCATTTTTATTTATGGAAAGAAGGAATAACATTAATAATTAATTTATGGTTAGTTTATAATATATATTTATATGGACCTAACTATTTTTCTAAATATTTTACGAGTCATTATGATGATGACACATTTTGACTAAAGGCTCAAATGTTATCATGTTTCTCAAATATTTATGTAGAGACACATTTTGACTAAAGGCTCAAATGTTATAATGTTTCTCAAATATTTATGTAGAAATATTATCCTTTGTATGTTGGGCTCTTCTTAAGTTTTACCATGCTAGCCTTGTGGGCTTTTTCCCCCTTTGGCACCAAGTTGTGGGAGCAGGACGAAAGAAAGAGAATCGCCTTTTTATTGGTGTTTGTGCGATTTTTAGACTATTCTTTGAAGAATCTCTCTACCCTCTGGAGCCTCGTTTTCCATGCATTCCGCGTTAGACCCTGAGATAATGGAAGGAGACGAACCTCGTGGAGGAGGAAGAACCGATTCTCTTTCTGTCAAGAGGAAGTTCTCTGAAATCGATGAAGATTCTTCCTCCGCTTCTCGTATGGAGATCGACTCTAACGGGTATCTTTTCTCTTCCTCTTCTTCTACTTGATTTTGGGTCTTCTACACTAAAGTTACTTCCTTTCCTTTCTCCTACTTGCAGCAGTTCTGAGTTGAAGGTATACGAGGTTGCACATACCAAGAACACTATCGCTCTTCTGGAGACAGTAACTGATAAGTTCGGAATAATCAAGTTGCTTATAAAAGCCATGGCTTCTTCTGATTCCGCCAAAAGAAAAATCATTTGCTTGGCCCCAACTGTCAATCTTGTCAAACAGGCAAGTCCTATTACTCCTGCTTGTCTAGTCTCATTTGATTGTTGTCTTTGAAACAAACAAAAAATGCTTCTTTTGGGGTTTCCTATGGTTCTTCTGGATTTAATCAGTCCGATTGTCTGTTTTTTTTCCTATGGGTTCAGCATTGCTGTGAGATTGGAGCACATGTAAATCTGAAGGTTGAAGAGTACTTTGGAGCTAAAGGAGTTGATAATTGGACATCACAGCGCTGGGAAGAAGAACTTAGCAAGAATGAGGTAAGTTTGTGCTTCTGCTTAGGTCTACATATGCTAACAAGTGACTGTTTTTGGTGCTTAATAGAGCTTTAGCAGAATTTTGATAACGTCTTTGACCAGCTAACTATTGTATCTGATGATTGAAAAATGCTGAAGTTCTTGAATAGCACACGCTTTTGCCTAAATATTCTTTTTGGCATGTACCTTTACTTTTCTTGCATATAGCATAGCAGCAGAATGTGGTTATGTATGTATATGGTCTTTGCGGTTGGATCCTCCTTTGTTTACCTGGTTAATGTTAAGCCCATTCTAGTTTTGGGGTTGCTTCTTCTTCCATTGTTGATTCTTTCATCATTTTCTGTGCTCGAGCCCATTATATATATATATATATATATATATTTGTGATTACATTGATCTCATTAACAGCTATCTCAATACATTTTGTCTGTTTCCGAACCCAACTGAGCATCTGGAATTATATTTTTGTCTGGTTCAGGTTCTAGTTATGACTCCTCAAATATTTCTAGATGCCCTTAGAGGTCGATTCCTGAAACTAGAGATGGTATGCCTTCTAGTAATAGATGAATGCCACCGCACCTCTGGCAATCATCCTTATGCAAATATAATGAAGGTGGGGTTTCTGAGTAGTGGTTTCTCATATTGATTTTCGATAACCAGTCAATAAACTATTATTATCTTTCTGGTTTTCGTGAAGGAGTTCTATCACAAATCTACAGACAAACCGAGGATGTTTGGATTGACTACGACATCCGTCATTAACAAAGGCATGCTAATTAAAGTTTCCTCTATATGTCAAACCGAAGATCTTGCTTTACGTAACTGTTTTGTTAATGTTCCTAATTGAACTGTGCAGATCAAGTATCAGAACTGGAGAATCTCATGGACTCGCAGGTACTTTGTTTATTGTGTAAAAACGGAAATATGTACTGGTTCACGAATTGAAGTTAATGGATTTACTTTTAACATTTCAGATTTTTAATCCTGAAGGGCAGAAACGGATGGAGAAACTTGCTTCAAAAGTAAAAGAAGGTCCTGTGTTTTATGACCCACCACCTTTCTGCTGTCTGGAATTGAAAGATAAGATGCAAACTTCATACCTCAAGGTAATATATGCTCACTGAGTATGAGCCAGGACGTTGCTCTTTCCTATTATCTTTCAGAAGGTTTGAAAAGGTTGTATCATGTTCCACAGTTTGATGCTTCTCTGCTAAGGCTTCAAGAAATGGACAAAGGCTATTGTCCGGACATGGAGGATAAGTTTAAGACATATCAAAATCGATTGTCCAATGACTACCAAGAAATTTTGCATTGCCTTGATAGTCTTGGCCTAATTTGCGCATGTCTGGTAGTCTTTCAATCACATACTGCCACTTCTGTTTTCTTCATCGAATCTCCACATACTTGTGCTGAATTAATATTTATTTTTTTAATCTTCCCTTCATTAAAGGCGGCTGAAATATGTTTGGAGAAAATCTCGGATGTTAAAGAGGAAACCGAAACTTATAAAGAATGCTCAATGGTGTGCAAGCAGTTTCTTAATGATATTTTATCCACACTTGGGCTGTGTTTGCAGCAAGGTACTGTATTCCAAGCTCTATTTTGTATTGAGGAGTTCTCTTCGAATTACTAATAGAATCACTTTATCTTTTTTTTTTTCCTGATTTAACTGAAGAAAAGAGTTCAGGAGATTTGAGGCAAGACAATCTGTCAGCAGTGAGTTCGGGACTTGTATCTCCAAAGTTACAAGAACTTTTCCATCTATTGGATTCATTAAGGTAACTTATATTGTTTTTTCACTTCCCAATATTGCAACAAAAAGCCTCCTTCAGTTCTGACGACTTTAATTTGCTTACAGAGGTGAAATGCAAAAGCCATGTCTTATTTTAGTTGAGAGAATCATAACCGCAGAAGTGATCGAAAGATACGTGAAGAAACAAGCCTCTTTAGGTTATATTTACGTCTTATATTTAATCGGAAACAACGCCTCTACCCATGTATTGACACAGAAAATGCAAGATTCATTTGATGTTGGCAAGGTTACATTTTCTTTATCACCGTAGACGACTAACAGATTGAAGAATGTTTATATTATGTCTTATCTGAAAGCGCTTTTTTTAAATGGATGCAGGTAAATCTTTTATTCATCACTGACGTGGTCAGAGAGGGGTTTCACATGCCAGATTGCTCATGCATGGTATGTTTTGACCTGCCCAAAACAGTGTGTAGTTACTCGCAGTCTCAAGAACTGGCCGAACAGAGTAACTCTAAGTCTATCATGTTTCTTGAAAGGTAGGAGACAGTCTTGTTTAACACAAAAAGTGTTTACTAAAACCCAGTTCCCTCTTTTGCATCTCAGTATTTTAATACTAAATTTTGTAGGGGGAACTTAAGACAAAGAGATCATCTGTATGACCTTATGCGAAGAGAAGTACCAATGCAAGATCAAGGAACTCCAAACCTAAAATTGTGTCCACCTCCAGCGGCAAATAGCCAGGACGTGAAGGAGAATGGAGCCATGGTTATTCCGGGCTCTAACACCACTGTCTACGATGAACCAGCGCCAAATGAGCAGTCAGCCAATAAAAAGTTATGTCAACTGGAGGTGTTGAATAAGGATCTGGTACCATGCAGCGCCAAAAAGAAGGCCGCCTCTTCTAAAAGTAAATCATCTTCGTCGGCTGCAGGTATGTGTCACACATCAGCAGATGCATATCACTCGCGTATGTCAACTAAGGTAATGGCACTTTTCTTGAGGTTCTTATATATTATATTATGTGGAAAGGTTCCAAAAAGAGGAAGGAGTTGCACGGGATAACCCGTGCAAACGCGCTGTCAGGAAGCTGGGGAGAAAATCTTGATGGCGCCGTCTTTCAGGCTTATAAATTTGACTTCTGGAGTAATATTTCTGGGGACGCGTACTCGAGTTTCTCTCTTCTGATTGAGTCAACCCTTGCTGATGACGTTGGTAATGTCGAGATTGGTCTTTACTTGGTCAGGAAGTATATAAAGGCGTCTGTTTCGCCTTGTGGCCCGATACGTTTGAGTCACAAAGAGGTACCTCCCACACTCTGGTCCATGGAATTTATACAGTTTCTTGTTTCATCTTTGAAGTTAATATGTCTTTGAAAAACATGCAGATGGTTAAAGCAAAGTGTTTTCAGCAATTTTTCTTCAATGCTATGTTTGGAAAGTTGTTTGTTGGATCCAAGTCATTGGGAACAAAGAGAGAATTTTTGCTTCAAACTGACATAAGCTCTCTTTGGCATCCTTCATTTATGTTTTTACTGCTACCGGTTGAGACCAATGATCTAGTTTCGAGTGCGACGGTCGATTGGTCAGCGATCAACTCCTGTGCCTGTGTAGTTGATTTCTTGAAGAAAAATTCCCTTTTAGAACTTCATTGCAACACCTCATCCGGTCAGGAAGTTTTACAAAAAGAAGAAACGGAAACGAATCTGATTCATTTTGCCAACGCTTCGTCTGATAAAAATAGTATCGAAGAAATCGTGGTCATTGCAATTCACACCGGAAGGATATACTCTATAGTTGAAGCGGTCAAAGATTCTTCTGCTATGAGCCCGTTTGAGGACGAGGCCTCATTAGAATATGCTACTTATGCAGAATATTTTAACAAAAAGTAAGTGATATTCTTACCAATGGATGTTCTTTCAGTTTTCTTCCGTAACTTAAAATGTCATTTCCCTTCAATGAGGTACGGGATTGTATTGGCGCACCCGAACCAGCCTTTACTGAAGTTGAAGCAGAGTCACCATGCACACAACCTCTTAGTCAATTTCAATGACGAAGGTAAGTTGAGTCTTCCAGAATTTCAGGATACATTTAGTACATTCTCTAGATATTGTAATGTACAAGCTCTTAAAGATGTTGTTTCCAATGTAAAATGGGCAGTGATTATGGAGAAAGAACAAAAAGATAGTAATGTTAGAAAAACAAAACCGAACATCCACGCTCATATGCCTCCGGAGCTTTTGGTCCGAATTGATGTACCACGATCTGTGCTAAAGTCAGTCTACTTACTACCCTCAGTAATGTACCGCCTAGAGTCTCTAATTTTGGCCAGCCAACTTAGGGAAGAGATTGACTGTAGCATCGATAACTTCAGTATATCTAGTACATCGGTATGGTTTTCCACACTATTTATCATTTAGACATGAGATTTGATATATCCTTAATTGTCAACGTAATCTTGTTTTGATTTATTCAATGAATCAGGTTCTTGAAGCACTTACAACACTTACATGCGCTGAAGCGTTTTCCATGGAACGTTTGGAACTGCTTGGGGATTCAGTCTTGAAGTATATTGTGAGCTGTTGTCTATTCCTTAAGCATCCTGACAAAGACGAGGGACAGCTTTCGCGTGAGAGGCAATCGATTATATCTAACTCCAATCTTCACCGCTTGGCTACAGATCGCAAACTACAGGTATCTTCTTTTATATATGTAAGTAATGTATTGTAACATTCGTAAAACTAAAAATTTATTGGTTTTATAGGGATACATAAGAAATGGCGCCTTTGAACCGCGTCGCTGGACCGCACCTGGTCAATGTTCTCTCTTTCCCGTTCCTTGCAAGTGTGGGATCGATACTAGAGAAGTTCCATTGGAGCCAAGATTCTTTACAGAGAACATGACTATAAAAATAGGAAAGTCTTGTGACACTGGTCATAGATGGACAGTTTCAAAATCTGTATCAGATTGCGCTGAGGCCCTGATTGGTGCTTATTACATTAGCGGTGGATTGACTGCGGCTCTTCGTATGATGAAATGGCTTGGCCTTGACGTTGGGTTTGACAGAGAACTAGTGAATGAAGCCATCAATAGAGTTTCTCTACGGTGTTACATCCCTAAAGACGATGAGCTAACAGAGTTGGAGACAAAGATCCGACGTGAATTCTCTTCAAAGTTCCTTTTGAAAGAGGCTATCACACACTCATCTGTTCATGAATCTTACTCCTACGAGGTATGCCTTCATTATTTGGTGAGTTATTACCAGCTTTCCTAATCTTACGCTATCAACTTGTTCCTCAAACAGAGATTGGAGTTTCTTGGCGATTCTGTGCTGGATTTTCTAATCACCCGTCATCTCTTTAACACCTACGAAAAGACAGGGCCTGGAGAGATGACAGATCTTCGTTCTGCATGTGTAAACAACGAAAATTTCGCGCAAGTTGCAGTGAAAAATAATCTGCATACCCACCTTCAGCGCTGTTCTACGGTTCTTGAGACTCAGATAAGAGAGTATTTGATATCTTTTTCAAAGCCAGATGAGACTGGTAGAAAAATCCCGTCAATACAAGGTCCTAAGGTAAAACAACATACTTGCTTGAGTGATTTCAGGTATATGAAAAAATAGGTTGGCATACTTTGTATGTTTTGGTTTTAGGCTCTTGGGGACGTGGTGGAGAGTATCGCTGGAGCATTGCTGATCGATACAAGGTTAGATCTTGAAGAAGTGTGGAGAGTCTTTGAGCCGTTGCTTTCTCCACTTGTAACGCCTGATAAACTTCAGCTTCCTCCGTACCGAGAGCTCAGTGAGCTATGCGACTCTCTCGGGTATTTCTTCCGTGTGAAATGTGCAAATGATGGTGTGAAGGCACAAGCCATGATCCAGTTGCAGCTGGACGATGCTCTTTTGACCGGAGATGGATCTGAACAGACAAATAAATTGGCATTGGGAAAAGCAGCTTCGCATCTGCTTAAGCAACTTGAGGTATATGTGTCCTGATGTTTCCACTTGTATGTGCCATGTATTCATCTACTGAAACTTTCTTTGGTTCTTTCAGAATAGAAACATTTCACGTAAAACTTCGAACGGGGATGATCAAAGTTCCATGAACATAAAACTCGCTTGCAATCTTAGCGACACAGAAACTCCGTCTTCAGATTCTGTCGAAATGCAGAGCACATTGGTTCCAGGTAAAAGTACTTTAAGATTCTTCTTCACTTCTTTAGCGTCCAGAGTTGTGCATTTCATGGTTTAATGATTTTCTTTCTTTTTTTCAGTTATTGGACCTATAAATATGAATAAAGGCGGGCCTCGTGGAACGCTACATGAGTTCTGCAAGAAGCATCTGTGGCCATTGCCTACTTTCGACACTTCAGAAGAGAAGTCTCGGTGAGCTCATCACTTAGTTTTTATTTCCGCTCTCATGACTCCTGATTGGTCTTCAACTGATACCATTACTTATGTGTGTACAGAACTCCGTTTGAATTCACAGATGGCAATGAGACCCGGACGAGCTTCAGCAGTTTCATATCGACGATAACCCTGAGGATACCTAATCGCGAGGCTGTGATGTATGCCGGAGAAGCCAGGCCTGACAAGAAGAGTTCCTTCGACTCTGCCGTCGTCGAACTGCTCTATGAGCTCGAGCGCCGCATGATCCTAACTATAAGAAAGTAAACTAGTTGAGACTTGTAATAAGTTAATAGCAAATGTTATACATTTGAGGGGATATTGCAATCACCAATACTCTCCGAATAATCTAATGTATCTTTTATGTCGACTAGGTTTAGGTTGATTTGTATCCAAATCTCTGATCTATCTTATGTATGTTATGACTTAAATATAAGCTCTAACACATTACTGGAGTTGAAGCTACTAAGAGGTTTCAACATCTCAAAGCCTTTCTGGGTAGTCTTTCCTCAATGCAAGGAGCTTTTCATTATGTCTCGAGTTGTTTTTGATTTCTTCTTCGGACGTGTTTTCCTACAAGAGTACATACAAAACAGTGGTTTAGCTAGGGTTCTTCGATATGGTAATACCAAACCGTACCGAACCGAATAGAAATAGACAATATGGTTTGGATTTGGTATCTTATTATATTAAGTAGGCTTTTCTCTCATTTGAGAGTGCCATGTCACTAATTCATCTCTTCTCAACATGACATGTGTCATGGTTCTTGGTTAATCTTTTGACTTTTTGTTTGTTTGTTGGTTTATTTTTAATTAAGAATTTTTATGGCATCATTCAATGAATCTCACTTTTTTTACCTATTTAATGCAATTCTAATGCAATATGTGTTTAAAAAAAATATTATATATAGTGTTTTGGTTAATCAAACGTATCTGAGAAATCTCTACATCTAACGTTTATTATTTTCACCGAGGTTTCTTGAAAACATACCTCGGATACTTTTAATTAACCAAAACTTCTTTGGCATCAACTAATGATGAAAAAAGTGAATCACAACTGAAGATTAGATCTTGATCGCCCCCAACTCGGTTATACGCATGAAGAAACCAAAATTATTCCTAGGATTCCTGACAAGAAGAGAGCCACCGGAGTGGTCGACATAACCCATTGATCGAATATAAAGAAATGTATAAAGAGCTTTACAGTGGTCTGATCAGATATTTTGTTATTTATTAAATAGAGTTATTTAATACTAACATTTAAATTAAAATCTAATTCAAATAAATACTAAAAATCAACAATTACTGTTTCTGAATTACTTAAAGTAATAAATCTTATAGTTTTTTACTCGAAAATAATAATTCTTAAAGTTACAGACACAAAGTAACAATTGCATGTTTTATAACTCGATCTCTTTCATTAATAATCATTCATTTATTTTATAAATTATAGTTTCTTCTTAAGTTCTTTATTTATTATGAAAAATAAATTAAATAATGTATTTTATTTAAAACTATAAATTATTCCCTCTGTTTCTTATTGTAAATAGTATTAAGAATTTCTTTGTTTCAAAATATATGTAATTTCCTCACATCGAGGTAACTTTTACATGTATTAGATATAATGTGACCAACCAAATAATGTCTATTTTTTATAATTAGTAAATTTTATCAATTAAATACATGTTCTAAGAATTAACAAATTTCTTAATATTAATGCTTTTATTTTAAACTATTGTGAAATGGAAAAATTAATATTGTATGTAAACGTTTAGAAAAATTTCAGTGACAAAAACAAAACTTAGTTCATCGTATTTTGTTAAAATGTTTAGTAAAATATTGAAAATAAGAAAAAAATAACAAAACATGTCACTTGGGTTTCAATTTAAATTAGCACTCTTTTCTTACCTATTCCAATAACACATGAACACTATCATCATACAACTTTAAGTAAATAAGTAGTTTTGTATTTAATTCGATTAGCTCGAAACTTATGAATTTTTGTGGTCCTAAAAAAGTTATCCTTTAAGAATAAATGATCTCCGAAAGAATATATATATATATATATATATATATATAAACTATGCACACAATACGATTGTGTTTTTAAATACATTATTATTTTTTAATAATCATATCTCTCATAATTTTGCTAAAGTTTTATCGCAAAACAGACACAAAAAATAATTGAAAATATCAGTTTATTATAATTTGTAATTCTTTTCAATTATTTATAACATGCTTACCCGCACGTAGGGCGGGTTTTACCTAGTATACCATATAAACATAAACTGAATGATATGATTTTATAAAAGAGAGAATTAGAGCAATACCCATAATGGAGGATCTAGTTAGAGAAATGCCTATAATGTGACATAAAAACAAGATTTCAGACAATTATGCTTTGGTTGGACATTGAGGTCCTTCTTGCATTCTCAACTCCTCTGCGATTCTTTAATTATTATGACACTCTCTTTCTTCCCCTCTCTTACATTCTCTTTCCATTTCTTATTATATTTTTTTTCTTCCATATTTATTCATCTAAATTTTTTTTATTCATTAAAAACTAATTGACACACGAAACAAAATAATTTTTATTCGTTAAAAAATAATTAACACACGAAACAAAGTATTGATTTGTTTAATTACATCTCAGATTGAGAAAATCATCATTGCTATATCTTTAAAATCACCGATTGTTAAGTGTTAACAAATTACAAATTTTGTAAATGTTAATAGATGTGTTAGCTGTTAACAAATACATGTACCAGATGTGTTAGCTGTTAATAAATTTGTTAACAGTTATTGTCTCTGTTAATACATCTGATACATGTATTTGTTAACAGCTAACAAATGTTTTAACATCTACACAATTTGTTAAGAGTTAATGTCTCTGTTAATACATCTGGTAAATGTATTGTTAACAATTAACATCACATTATTTTCTATATATAATATTAATAACACATCTGATAGTATTATATATGGAAAATAATAATTTGAAAAAATATTATTATTTCAAAAAGTAAAGAAAAAAACAAAAAAAAATTGAAGAGAAAATGATCAAATAACAAAAGAGATGATGAGAAAGTTTGAATCAGAGATAGAGTAGCAAAAAAGTGGAAGCGCTATTATAGAGTATTAGGAGAGAGAGTGTTAGGAGAGAGAGTGTTAGGAGAGAGATTGGGGGAAATAGGGTCAAAATCATCATTTTTTTAAGGGAAAATTGCCAAATATGACTTAAAACTTGATTTGAAATGCAAAAGTAAACCCAAACTTGAATCAAACGCAAAAGCAACTTAAAAGGCTGTTTAAATTACAACCAACCCCTTGTGAACAAACAAAAAAGAGTTTTTTTTTTACGTTTTTAGCCCTCGCAAGTTGTCTGCCCAGACGACTTTAAACTAAGTCGCCCAGACGACTTAGTTTGAAGTCGTCTGGGACTGTTTTTCTTAAAAATAATTTAAAAATTGTGTAATAAATATTTTGATAAATGAAAAATTGGAATTATGTAATTAACATATGTCTTAAGAGATATAAATTAATATATAACAAAATTCAGTTGTTTTCAGCATAGATGAGTGAAAGTAGTGAGTCATGATATTCTTTGGTTTAGGTTTCACCAACATATGTTGTAGTATTGT
>CAKOAT010957376.1:119621-133697 GCA_932364175.1 Eruca vesicaria subsp. sativa | reverse complement strand
CAAAGAAGAGTACAGCTCACCTAAGGAAGGAAGCTGATCTCGAGAAAGAGATCACGAGAAAGAGGTCACGAGAAGGAGGTCACGGAGAAGAGGTCCGGATTCTTTCGTAGGGACCTGACAAAACAGCCTAGGTAACGGAGATAGAAACGTGCAAGACTTAGTCAAGGGGAAGCTGTTACAAATCCCGCAACTCACGGAGGCTTCGCCGGAAGAAGTTGGACGTGACCTAGTGCTATATAAAGAAGAGAAGAGATCAGAGAGAGGGATTGGACTCATTCAAGAGAGAGAGACTCCAATACACTTTATTCTTAGTCATTTTCCATTGTTCTCTTTATTCAGATCAAGGATCATCTTTGTAAACTCTTTTATTACCAAAAATCAATATAAACAACGTATTCATTCTCTAAGTTCTTAAGGGATTCAGCCCACGATTGTCTTCTCCCCAATCCTAACCTAACCTCAATTAGAAAGTGAGTTTTATCCCTCACAGTGATTACATGATCAGTAAATAAGATTTTCGAGTCTTGAAAAAATTAATGCACAGCCCGTGGCATGGAATGGGGCCCATGGTACAAGTGACTGGGCACGGGAGGCCCACTAGTTGTGGGCGGTGGGGGCGTTACAAAGTCGTATCAAAGCCGAATCAGAGGAGTGTGGGTTCCCATGTGGACACACACTAAGATGGGTAACGACGATCTTGGGGCGCAACAAGGATGTTGCGTTTTGTGAGAGAGGGTGAATTGTAACATCCGATCAGGGCAATCTCTTTTCTAGTGCCCCTCCTTTCCAAAAATAAAGCAGTCCTTGTTACCTTTAGGTCGAGACTTTGACCTACCAAATCTGCTCTTCAATCTTCCATTTCCATTGCTTCCACTGCCACGGTTTGACCTATTTTCTGATCTGCCTCTGTCAACATATAATCCTTCCCCTGCGGACTTAGAACCCTTTCCGCTTTCAGTCAGCTCTCTTTCCTTTGACCTTGCAGCTCCAATAAACTCCTTGAGACTCAGAGTGTCTCTACCATACTTTAGAGTCTCTTTCAACTGATCATACCGGTGCGATAGCGAACTCAATAACAAGATGGCTTGTACCTCCTCAGACACTTCTACTTGTAGATTTTTGAGGTCTTCCACCAGTTTCAGAAAGTCATCGACGTTCTCATCGATACTCTTAGAATCAGACATCTTGAATGTATAGAACCTTCTCCATCATCAGACTCATCAAGCTCTCTCATAAACATATCATCTTTTGACGAGGTTCCTAGAGTTTCACAAGTATCTCCTCATTCCACATCAGAATCTTCAACAATCCAATCTTGAGCATGAATAGCAGACACATAATCTTGAGCATGAATAGCAGACACATTCCCTTCTATTTTAGCGAAATGTAGATTTTTTGTTTTTCTGTTAAAAGGCTTTTTAGCAACATGTCGTTTCAACGTATATACTCCCTCTGAAAACTATTTTCCATATAGTTTGTTATCTTATATATTTAACATTGTGTTCATCACTTTGAAAATAAAGAAATTTGCCAAAAGAAACCAAAAAACATAACTGTTGACCCCTTAGAATGAATTCAATGTTTCATGTCCCCTTAGAATAAACTATAATGAAAATCCACTTTAGTCCTTAGTATTTAGATTTTTGAATATAATTAAAATGTAAAATATAAATACTAATTAAAAATGGAGATAAATATGGTTTTAATTAAAAAGGGGACAAAATCTCTAAATCCCAAAACACAATCTCCCCTCGTGTTCATTGACGCTTGAGAAGGTGATTCCCGTGTTCGCTAAAAGATGTGTTCTCTCCGGCGCGTTTGCCGACGAATCCATCTATCCTTCCTCCTTCCTTTTTCCTCCTTCCGGCTTCCTCATTTCTCTGGTATTTTCTGTTGCATCCTCTCTTGTTTTCTCTGAGATTATTTTCTCAATTAACCCTAAGTGACATTGTTATCTTCAACAGTATAAATTGGTATTGGCACGAGACGGATGAAGCTTTTATCACTGATTAAGAACAATTTGGAGGTCAATTTTCATCTTGGTTCATCTTTTCCCAAAATTGAAGGTTAGGTTTTAAGATCCCCTTTTCAATATTGATTTTGTTTACATTGTGTTGATGTGCATGTATTAGTAAAACACTGAATGGCTTAGAAACTCAACTATTTTCAACTATTTTCATCTTTTCCCAAAATTGAAGGTTAGGTTTTGAGATCCCCTTTTCGATATTGATTTTTTCTAAATTGTGTTGATGTGCATGTATTAGTAAAACACTGAATGGCTTAGAAACTCAACTATTTTTAAGTTTATGTTTGACATGTAAAAGAGTACGATTTTACTGGTTGTTTGGGATTAGCTTTGTTATTTGAACTGAATAGCTCACAATTTATATATTTTTGTGATTCTTTTGTGTACAATTTCACATGTAAAGCCGATCAATTAAGTTACTGTTAAGAGTTTGGATGTACTTAGTGTTTCAATTGATACTGACTATTATGTTATTTGATCTCATTGTTTACAAGCATGGTTTACGAGTATCCAAAACACATTTTTGAAGAAGGCATTGAACATCAGATTGATCATATTAACAACACCTGTAGACGTACGATTCTTGGTATACTGAAGGTTTCTCTCAAGGATGAGTACGAGGAAGTGCAGAAAGACCCTGTCTTTGGTCCGCTTCTGGCAATCAATGATAACAAGCTCATTTACTCAGGGAAGATTGTTCATAGCTTCATATGCAAGCAACTAAAGGTTTCTAAGCTTCACGAGTTGTGGTTTCTATTTGCAAAGAGGCCTCTTAGTTTTTCAATGCAATAGTTTTATGCTGTGACTGGACTCAAGTACAAAGAAGAACCAGATATAGACTTCGATACTTGGAAGAATGATAAGGGGTTCTGAAGCACTGTGCTGAAGAAAAATGAAAATATCAACTTAGTGTGTATAAAGAAGAAACTCCTTAAAGTTTGCAACAAGTGGATGTACGTGGACAGGCTGAGGCTAGTGTATATGTGTATTATCCATGGATTCCTCATTGCGAAGGATGAGAAAGTACATATCCCTCACGAATACATTTGTTTGGTGATGGATTTCGAGAAAATGAGAAGGTATCCTTGGGGTCTTTATGCGTATGATGAGCTGATTGCATCAATAATTAAAGCAAGGGCCGAGTTACATATGAAGAACATTGACGTGCTAGACGGATTCTCTTATGCGTTTCAGATTTGGGTTATGGAGGCAATCCCAGACATTGGTACTATGGTGGGTAAAAAGCTCAACAAAATATCACCGAAGTAAGATGCATGAATTGGAAAGGAAGTGGAAAAATATCCTATCGAGATATCACTAGCCTAGAGTCCCATTTAGATAAGGTAATTTTTTTCTCTCTTTTTTTTTAATATTCAGTTCAATTATCAAACAATTTATGCTTTCTGTTTGGGGTTGTTCTTGTCAGGGAGTGATGTTCCCATTTATAGATCCTACTGGGATATCGAAAGGGATTGATGATACTGCTTACTTTAGAGAAGATGAGAAGAATGACGAAATAGTTGGTCGTGTTGTTGCTCTGATTAATGCGAATCAAGACTGGACACAATTCACTTGGAACTTGAGGTGAAGCCTCAGAATTTCATGTTATCTGATTCATAAGAGGATGTAGAAGCCGAAGCTGCCCCAGTATCACATGTGAAGGAACCAGCTGTTGCTGCAAGAAGGGGGAAGCGCAAGATAAATGATCCTGGTTCCGAGTCTAGAAAGAAGCACATGCTTTGTCAACGGGCGGCTGAACATAACAGTGGTGTATCAAGTGAAATGAAGACTTTCATGGAAGGTTTGTTGACCTCTTCTTTCACCTCTTTAAAGGAAGTGCTGCAGAAGGACATACAAGAGAAATTTCACAAGGTCAACAATGAAATAGATCAGCTCTCACCCAGCTCTCACCTTACGGGTCCTTAAGATACAGTGAGAAAAGTCACAACAACTAAGACTCTGTGTCCTTCAGGAATAATGGGAAAAGATGAAGGCAAAGCATCTCAGACTCCAGGTTCAGACAAAGCATCTCAGACAATGGGTTCATGAATAGCATCTCAGACTCCGGTTTCCCCAATCACCAGCAAACGCAGCTTTTGCGGTTGGTAGCGGTTGTTGGCGTTTTGCAACAATCACTCAAAACACTCTGAACTGATTCAAACTGCTCGAAACCTTTTAAATTCAAAAGCTGGTTTCAACTAGCCTTTGCGATTGCGGACAGTTGTGGGAGGGTGAATTTTTTATTATTTTTAAAAACAATATAAATACAAAAAAAATACTACTAAATTTTTAAATTGGAATTATAAAAAAAACTTAAATATATCTATTATATTTTAATTAATCTTATTAAAAAAACTAAAAATATTTTCAATAATTTAAAAAATTTAAAACTATAATTTATAATATGATTTCTACATTTATTATACTATTATGATTTTGGTATTTTTTATCATTATACAAAATGTAAATATTCTTAATTTATATTTTAACCATTACTGCATTTGGTTGTTAAACAGTCATAAATATCCCTTAAATGTACCAATTTGTAATTACAGTACCAGTCGTACAAATATCTTAAAACCACAAGAAATCGCAACCATCCGCATCCGTAAACTCCCGCAACTGCAACCGTTGCAATTGAACCAGTTGGACCCTAAAATGACATTTATTATGTACCAAGAGGAGAGGAAGTATAAGAGAAAACTAGATTTTGACCCGCCCTTATAGAGGGCGGGACAACCGTTTTTGCTTTCAATTTATGCTCTTGTTAGATTATTCACAAGTATGTATAGGCATGAGTATCCGGGTTCAGATAGATGGTCGAAAAGAATTATGGTTTAATCCGACATATATAGATTAAAATCTTTCCATAAATTCCATTAACATAGGTTTTTGTGATTTGTGAGTTTTATAAATCTACGCCCGTTAGGATATAATATGTCGTCCCGCTAGGATGTAATATGTCGCCGAAATGTTAGGGTCCAACTTAAATTGTATACCTGAAGATCCTCAGTTTCCCAAGTGTATGTTTGTGCTTCTTTTGTAAGATCATTGAGTAAAGACCGGTTGATGCTGTTTACTAAAAATAATAACTTGATCATGTTTTATCTCATTATTTATGCTGCAGTAGTTGATTAGAAGTGGTATTTAACCATCAACCTCTGAATTTATTGTATTTTCAGCTAAAAATAATAATTAAAATTTTTTATCATGAATATAGGTGTGGCAAAATCTGTAAATACTAAAGTAAATTAAGGGGACCTCAAGAATATGCATTTTATTTTAATAGTATAGATAAGTACCATTCAGTTATTATGAATTCAAATTTGGTTATTTTTGTTTTCGGTTTGGTTCGGAAAACAATGTTATGAATCCAATAAATGTTTGAGTTCATTTCAATTATGGTTCCCATTTTTGGATAATTTTGAATAATTCAAATAAAAAACCATATAAGTAGGACTTTGGTATAAATATCAAATAAAGTAAATAAATTTAATTTTTTGAAAAAATATATTCATGTTTATAGGAAATGAGGATAATTAAAACATTTTGAAGAAAAATAAGTAGGAAAACCCTGCTTTGTGGGTAGTTCAGTTTATAAGTAGTGCTTTTAGAGTATTGATAATTTTAAAGCTAAATATTATTTATATTTTTGGGTATATAAACTGTATTTTGGATAGTTTGGTTCTCGGTTTGGTTCCAATTTTGTTTCAGTTTATATAAGATTTGTTTAGATATTGTGAGCACTGGTTCAGTTTTTGTTTCATTTTTTCGTCTAGTATCCCTTTTTATACGATTTGGTATAGAAAAATATGGAAGTTGTTTTTAAAAAAAGAAAAGAAAAAGTTGCTTTGAAAAACAGAAATATGAAAGTTGATATATATTGTGGATTTATATATCTTCCGAAGCGCGGTTATTGTATCTTTTTCAAATAAGATGAGCTTTACATATGTATGTTTCGATCGCATTTATGGATCATATTAAATCGAGTATATTTGATTGTAGTGGGAGTATAGGGACTTACACTTCTTTAGAGGGCAAGTATATTTTATAATTTCATTTTTTCTAAATTTAATTTTTACATTTGTGTTTTTTTGCGTAGTCATATTTGTGTTTTTTGTAATCATATTTATGTAAAATATTTTTTTAAATGATTGGTAATGTGTTGGACAATTGTATTGAATTTGTGATGTTGAATAATTATACACTCGTGCCTAGTGCTAG
Organism: Eruca vesicaria subsp. sativa; assembly: GCA_932364175.1. Taxonomy (NCBI): domain Eukaryota; kingdom Viridiplantae; phylum Streptophyta; class Magnoliopsida; order Brassicales; family Brassicaceae; genus Eruca; species Eruca vesicaria. The sequence goes on along the minus strand of CAKOAT010957376.1, from coordinate 127,447 downwards.
GAAGCGGGTCAAACCCGTCCTGCTTGACCCTTCTTGCAGTGGATTGATTCATTTTTGTTACTACAATTTTTAACTTTTCTGACCCGCAAAGAAAACATATTTATTTGAACCTGCTTCACTTAAATTTACGAGTAACCCACAAGGCCCGCAGATAATTATTAAATAATTTAAAAAATTATTTTTTAAAAAAATAATCAATATATTTTTAATTAATCTTTTTAATTTTTGTATATTTTAATTCATTTTACCTAAATTTGTTATATTTTAAAAAATAAACCATTTTAGGAAATTGTTTTTCTATCTTTGCGGATTAACGGGTATCCGCAATATAAATTAAACCAACTCGCATCCGCTCCGCATAAAATACACTTAACTTCCATCCGCATCCGCAACTTAGTTTTCTCAAATTGATCGACCCGCACCTGCCGTGCAACAGGTCAAACAGGAGGGACCCGTGTGCTATGATTAAATAGTTATGTTAAAGAAAAATAACAAAGTATTAATACAATTTTGTTTGGTAATCAAATAGTAATTAAATAGATAGATTTATCTGTTTTCATTAAATTTTCATGAATTTATTTTGATATATAATGTAAATAATGCTTACACATAATAGTTTTTCATGCAATTTAAAATGGGTTTTGTAAATTTTGATCCAATGTATAGTTGTTAGGCTTATTGATTGTTATTTTTAATAGGATACACATAATAGCTTATAAAGCATTCACAAAGAAACAAAAACTAACTATTTTTTTAATGCAAGTTAAAGAATATGCTTCAAATAGATTTGGTATCCAAGCTATATATAAATTACTGTTTTTTTAAATGATAAATAGATTTTTAAAAATATTTTAAGAACTTTATTTCTATTTACTGTAATACTTTTGGTTCAAATTAGTTTTTCTTTTTTTCTCGATTAAAGATTTATCAACTATACATTACATTTTCATGTAAATATTTTAAATAACGTATATGTATGTAGAATGAACTAAAAATAAGTATTTGAACATTTATTTTTATTTTTATGAAGTATACATTTGTTTAGAGTTTTAATCCATAAACCTTTTTTATTTCAGGGAATAGGTTTAATAGACATTAATATTCTTTGGGTTAATTAAATAATATTAATGCTAAAAGTCTAAATAATTTTTTTGACTGAAACATTAATTACAATTAGGTGTTTTGCCCGCACATGCGGGCTTAATTATATTTCAGTTAATTCAAAAAATTATCAAAATAAATATTATTTGCATCCAAATAATTCGACCTAAAACATTAAACTTTTTTACATTGACAAATTTATTCACAAATTAAAAACAAATCTATGTTTTCCTTTAAAATTTTGAAAAATCTAAAGTCTATTTCATTTCTTCGTCATTGATAAATATATAGAAATATATCTTTCAATTTGAAAAATTGAATCGATAAATATACATTCAAAAATTGATCTTATTTTTGTAAAGAATAAAATTAGTTTGGATAATAATACAATATATTTGAATTTATTTTTGTCAAACACGTATTTTCTTTCTTTTTGAATGGTTTAATTCATGTTTAAGGTTTAACTATATAAAATATAAACATAAATTTAATTTAACGTGTGAGTTCAGAGGCGAAAAATAACTTCACGAATATATATCATTATATTATATTATTATATTATTTTAGTTTGAAAATAATTACGTATTCTACTTTTTTCAATTTCTCTTTTGAATTATATACAATTAAAATTTTTACTTTATGAATATTTATTTATGTGTTTTCTGTTTTTGAATTTTTTTATCAAAAACATATTTTCCGGATAACAACACAATATATATAAGAATTATCTTTTTTATTTTATTTTTAAATATATATTTAGATTATGGATAATTCTTATAATTATTATTAATTTAAATCATTTATCTAATCAAATAAGTATTAAATTCGTTTTTATCAAATAAATATTCATTAAGGGTATAAACGATATTAACCACTCCAATTTTTAACGTGAGAGCTCCGTTGCGAAAAATCACTTCGCAAATAATAGTATAGATTGAATGCCCTTTTTAATAAAAACATTATTTAGATACTCTTTAGTATGGCGAGACTTAATATTATGTTTTAATAGTTTTTATAAAGTTGATTATATGGTGTTGTTAACATATACTGCGGGAATATTTTTTGAATACTTAAACCAGATTTTTCTTTAGTTTTAAATTCAAAAGATTTCGCCTATAATTTCGCCTATAAGACAATATATTACTATGTAAATATATTTTTATATACTGGAAATATTTAGTAATCAATTAGAAGAGAGTTGTTTTGAAGTTCTTACATATTTGTTAAGTTTCCATAATCTATGTTAAAACAATATTTGAGTTTTAATATTAAAGATCTCAATAGTCGTTTAATACTTAGACTCTATAACAGAGCACCATTACAATGATTAATGGAAATAAAATCTTTGGTGAATATTTGTTGAGTGCCACAATTTAAAAAAACAGAATACCTGCCTTGTTTCTCATTTATGCACTTCGTGGTAAAGACTACAATCAAATTCCAACTCTTCGGTCTGTAACCGTAATCTCGAAGATAGAAACTTTCACCACCAAACCTTAATAGAAAGATACACATAGTTCTATTTTTTTTTTAAACTCGTAGAATGCATTGCAATAGGAACCACAGTGTCGACAAAACCAAAACCAACAAAAACAATATGAGAGATAAATACATAAACAGAGCCTGAAGCTTATTCAATTCGAAAGATCCAAAACACTCTATAAGATTTTTAACCTCTTCACTCCACATCCAAAATCACAGTGCCATCGTTAGATCCGGCTCCTATTCACTGCTACATCATTCCTTACCCAAACCGGTTCACCTTGAGTACGACTGCATTCTCTGTTCCATCGTAACACTCCTAGCAATCATAAATGAAACTTTATTCACGCCCCTTGAAACAATCTGCAGCTCCTAACCACCTATATTCTTCAGAACACTTTCAAGTTCAAATTCATATTCTCTGAAAGCCATAGGCAAACAGCTTAGAACCATTAATGAATAAGATGTTCTTATTGTGCTCAAACAAATTTAATCAATACCTGAGACCAGCACCAATCTACTAACTATACAAAAACTGTTCAAACTTGTGATGTCTGGTTAGGAGAAGAATGTAGATATCCAAATCTAAATTAAAATCCAAACCAACAGAACCTTGAAGTTATATAAACCGTAAACCCTGAAATTATATTTTCCATTCTCACAACCAATGCTATTAAATATATAAGCCAAAAAAGATGACCAAGACACCCAAAATCCCATCTATGAGTTTCAGTAACCAGCTGTAACTCCAAACCCATTACTTGTACCTGATGTATCATGTTTTTCAATCCAGAATTTCTCAAAGATGTGTACCGTTGGATTCCAGAAGCAATCACACGATCTATAGGTTTGTCATTTTTCTTCTGCCATCCCCAGAAAATATCAACCATCCAAAACCATATTGCATACCTTCCCTTTCCAATAAACTCCCTTCGATAAGCAGTCATATAGCACCATATTGCATACCTTCTCTTTCCAATAAACTCCCTTCGATAAGCAGTCATATAGCAGATCCTTAGAGCTCTGTTTTGTCCTAAATTAAACCAGTCTGGTGAATCAAAGAAGATTGGTCATAAATCACCCATTAGACCCATACAATGAAAGAAATTAGGATCTTAGAAAAATCAAATGTTAGGGTTTCCAAAACAAAAAAAAAACTCAACTCGGACAAAGAAGTATTTACCTATTCGTTCGCTTTCTTATTGGCATAAATCTTCTTCTTCGTCTTGATTGATTCGCCTCCTCTCTTAGCCCAAAAATCAGCAGCGACCGTGACACCTTAGAAGAAAAAAAGCGAGTGTGGTTGTTCCTCCACAGGCTTCACCATCTATAAAGCTTCTTACTAAACTCATCAAACTTAAACCCAATAAAAAAAAATCAACAACCCACATATGAACACAAAAGAATCTCATCAACAATATAAAACTCACATAAGTTGTTCGGAAAGATCAGTGGAGGACAGAATAGAAAAATCATCAAGCATATTGGTGCCAATCGTAGGAATGGAAGTCTGGAAACCATTTGTATCAAGCTTCATCAATATAATCTGACAACCACGGTTGAAAGTGATATAAAATCAAACTAAAATAGATGTCGTTCCATATTCTTAGGGATTTAGGGTATATTCGTTTACAACTAAACAACCGTAAGATTTTGTCAATTTAACAGAATCGGCTCATACCCACTTATTGGGTAAAACCGATTGATACAAAGCATATCTTAAAAAAAATGCAGTGGCAAAGATCTGTAAATATTTCTAAAAATCAAGGGGACTTCAAAAAAAGGTCTTGTGTTTTAACTTTTAATAGTGTAGATTTACTTTTTTGAAGTGGGCGGAGTCTCCCAATATAAAATTATCTGTTTCCGGATTTCATTCAACTAACCAAAAAGATAAAATAGTAACTTAAAATTTCCTAATCCAAGAAACCACTCACTATAAAATCATATCCACCCTTTTTGCAAGTCTGATATCTCTGAGTCCATTCGTTGCATGTCAAAGATGGATCTTAAAGAAGCTTTGAGGAACCAAAACGACGTTGCGGTGAACCTTTCCATGCACGTCTTATCTTCCACAACCAAAGCCTCTAATGTAATCTTTTCACCGGCTTCAATCAACTCTGCGATCACCATGCATGCCGCTGGTTCAGGAGGAGACTCAATCGCTAGTGAAATCCTCTCCTTCCTCAGATCTTCGTCAATCGAAGAGCTCAAAACCATTTTCCGCGAAATATCTTCCATCGTCTTCGCCGATCAAAGCGCAAGTGGCGGCCCAAAGATCACTGCGGTGAATGGCTTATGGATTGAGAAATCACTTCCGGTTGATCCTAAGTTCAAGGATCTCTTCGAGAAATTCTTCAATGCTGTGTATGCTCCAGTTGATTTCCGATCAAAGGTAAAGTTTCATCTTTAATTCAGAAAATATTAGCTCGGGTTTCAGTGAGAAATGTTGTCTTCTTGTAAATCAACCATTTTCAACATCATCATCGTGATTCCTTGAATTCATTACAAGAAGACATTAACTAATAGTTTTAGTGTTGTCTGAATTAGTTGAAGAGCAGATTGTGTTTAATTTCATCTTTTGCTCAGAAAAAGTTTAGAGTTTCATGAGAAATATTGTCTCTTACAAATCGACTAAGTTCAATTTCATACAACAAGAGATTAGCTACTTTTTTGTACAACTAGAGATTGTTGACGATTCTAATATCACAATCTTCTGATTATCAATATCACAATCTTCTAATTATCAATATAAAAAAACTTAGTTAACAATTAAGACAACACACTGGAATTGTTTTTACAGAATAAGTTTGTGTATATATAGAAACTAAAGGTTGTCTAGAAGAGATTGACTCTTAATGTACGATACCCAACTTTACATATTAAAAAAAACATGACTCTTCTCTAAACAGTTGCAACTTTTCATGCTTAACTAACTTAATACAAATCAATATTACTAACTATATGAATACTTATGGAACCAGAAACTCAATTATAACCAACAAAGATTAACTATACACTTGTTGCCCGTATTAATTGAAGAACAGAATAGTTCGTGCTTCAAAACCCTTAATTTCCAATAATAGGTATGAAGAATCTCATCAAACATTTTATGTTTTGTTATTGAAGGCTGAAAATGTTCGTGTGGAGGTGAACTCATGGGTTGAAAATCACACCAATAATCTCATCAAAGATCTTCTTCCTGATGGGTCAGTGACAAGCGAAACCGACAAGATTTACGCAAACGCATTGTATTTTAAAGGAGCTTGGAAAAAACCATTTGAAAAGTACTATACAAGAGACATAGACTTTCACCTTGTCAGTGGCACATCAGTCTCTGTGCCATTCATGACCAGCTCTGATTACCAATACGTAAGAGTTATGATGACTTCAAGGTCCTCAGGCTCCCTTATAAACGAGGTGGCAGTGCTGATGGTACTATTCGAAAATTCTCAATGTATTTCTATCTCCCCGACAAGAAAGATGGATTGTAAGAACTCCTGGAGAAGATGGGATCTACTCCTGGCATCGTGGATAATTACATTCCAGGATTCAGAGATGAACTTGAAGAGTTCAGAATTCCAAAGATTAAAATCTCTTTCGGGCTTTCTGTTACAAGTGTTTTGGATCAACTAGGAATGCGTTCGATTTCATTGTACCATAAAGCTTGCGTGGAGATCGATGAAAAAGGTGCTGAAGCTGCGGCTGCAACTGCTGATGATGACGATCAAGGTTTTGCTCTTGATATGGAGCCTCCTAAGAGGAAAGATTTTGTGGCTGACCATCCATTTATTTTCTTGATTCGAGAAGATAAAACTGGCACCATTTTATTCTTTGGTCGGATCTTTGATCCTTCAGAAACTTGTTCTTGATCCCCTTTGGATTCGTTTTCTGAATCAGATGAGGACTATTATTAACCAGGTTCTGGTTTAGTGGGGTGGTGGAGGAGTCAGAATTAGGGTTTGGTTAATGGTTTTGACATTAGTTCATTTTCTATATATTAAGTTTTACCATGCTCAATTATGATTCATGGTCATATGATGATATTTACAAATTTTCCATCTCAAGCTTGATCCATTGTGTAAACTGACCAACTACATTGATTTATTGGCTCGATACTATGTTAGAGAGGTGAGAATCGAATCGTTTTATGAAACATCCAACATTCCCGAGAAGCTTTGATAATAGATTCAGGACCATCAAAACATTGATATTCCAACGACCAAGTTTCCATCTCTGCACCTTTTGTTTGTCAGTTTCTAAGACTAATCTGTTGAAAAAGATTTAACTGTTAAGTAGTTGTCCAGTTTTTGAAGATTTGGTTGTGAGACAATCACCATGTCAATTGTGATGACGTTTACTACCAATGTGCCTACTTTGAGGAGTTTATCTATCGATTATTTCAGTGGATATTCACAGATTTGTGATAAATGATTCTTCTTTGAGTTAGTTGAACATATGGGATTACAGTTGATTGATTCAAAATAAAACTAGTTTTTGGGAAGTATTGGAGTTTAACGAGTGGATGTTTTCTAAATAGTAGGGTCTAATTATTTGTTTTTGTTATTATGGGTTAGGTGGGAAGTTATCTTTGTTTTTATATATTTCCCTTTGTAAGTTGATTTTCCCTAAGCAATCTGAAATACAATGTAATATTCAGATAGTTAATCTTTCTCTGAAATTCCCAACAATTATGAGATGTAAGCATGAGTTTGTACAAGTCAATAGACTTCCATGAATAACTAGGCGATGAAGTCACTAATGCTGGATGCATCTAATCTATTAAAATAGAGTCCTTCTTTTTATCTACTGATACAAGTTGTCATTTAAATTTGGACTCTTTCTAGAATGTTACAAATAATAAAAGTTATATGTTTGATTGAACCGCATTACTTAAATTAAACCGACGGTTATTTATGGAATAGAGTTTTGGGCTTACTTTTGTTTTTATGACATTTAATTGTTTGGTTTTTGGACTTAGTATTAAAGAAAAACTAGATTTTGACCCGCGCTTAAGAAGCGCGGGTTTTTTTTGTTAACCGTAAAACCAAATATTTCGGAATAGATATTTTGATTGGTTTTGATGGTGTTTTTAAATTTGATTGAGTTGATGGTAAAAGGGGTTCGAGATACCTTGTATTTATAAAATGAGAGGGTTGTTGTTCTATTATTTTATTTCAGTCTTGTAAAATTAAAAAAATGAATATGGTAAAAAGATCTTAAAATCAAAAGATTGTTATTAACCC
>CAKOAT010957376.1:53692-119445 GCA_932364175.1 Eruca vesicaria subsp. sativa | reverse complement strand
CATATAATTAACTAAACTAAAGTGTCATAGTTATAATATCATGAATATTTATTGTTAGAGAAATTTTATAATAGATTATGGAAAGTAATAAATGAGTTTATTTAAATTGTAAAGTATTTATATAGTTAGAGAAATATAAGGAAAGACTAAAAATGTTAGTCTAATGGGTCCAAACAACTTTTTTAAGTAGATTTATTTAAACTCCTTCTCTTTTAATAGTATAGATTCCAAAAACATTAAATAAACTTTCCACCTTAATGGATCAAAAATCAATTACTATTTTCAAGCCCAAAAATATTTAATATTTTCAAAAAAAACAAAATTATATATTATTAATCACTTATTTAAATCATGTACTTAAAAACATGTTAATATTTTTTAGCCGAAAAATATTTAATATTTTCAACAAAACAAAATTATCTATTATTAATCACTTATTTAAATCATGTACTTTAAAACATGTTAATATTTTAAATAACAATCACTCTATCTTGATAAATTTTAAGGGTAACTTTTAAATAATTTATTATTTTATTTTTCTTAAAATTTACAGATTTAAAAAAAAATGTAAAGCCAAACCAAAAACCAAATCTAAAACCTAAAATCCAAAACCAAAAGCTGAAAACGCAGGTTATATTTTTTGCTTTTTTATTTACAAAATAAACTATTTCAAAATTTTTATAAATTATTTTGTCATCTTTTCAGTTTTAAATTACATGTTCGATTAATTGAGATTTGTTTGCTGGTAATATCAGTTCAAACTAACTCAGCGGTTTAAAAATTAAAAACCCAAACAAAAAACTGAAAATCAAAAATAGAAACTTAAAAACTAAAAACCAAAAAACAAAATTTAAAACAAGATCTAAAAATAAAAATTGTAACTAAAAACTAATGAAAAACAACAATCACCACAAATTTTGGTAAACTAATTTTATACCAAAACATTTTTTAAATTAAGACAAAACCCAATTATATAAATTTTTAATCATAAAATTTTTCCGCGCTTTTCAAGCGCGGGTCAAAATCTAGTTAGTTGTTAATATAGGAGTGGTAGAGACTATGTTGATGTAGATGATGTAGCTGGAGAAGGATAAACTTGAGGGTTTATGTTTTGACGAAGTTTCTGAAGTAGTTGCTGATGCAATGTGCGTCAGAGAGTACACTAGAAGGCATGCAGAGTGGTGGAGACCATGTGGATGCAAAATGTTGAGCAGGCGTAGGATAAACTTGAGGAGCAAGTTTATGTTTTGAGGAATAAGTAAAATTCTAAGAAAAAAGAAAGAGTATTTATTAATATGAAAGTTGTCCATATTCATGTTTCCTTGGACAAAGGGTTTTGGGAACGTGGAATCACTATAAAATTGGCATGGGATCATTTGTATTCCGTAAGACACTGGGGCTATTATTATAGAGGAAGAGTGAGAATCCCTTAAGAGTGTTCTTGGGTTGTGATGAAGTAGACGCTTAGTACTAACGATGGAGAGAGAAGTTTGATATTTTTAGAGGATTTGAGTGTAAAAAGAGATTTGGTAAAGGTTTAGACTAGGACTTTAAAGAATCCGAGACTTACGTATCTAAGAGAAGTTTAGAGATCTAAAAATGCTTAAGTACTGTCTGAGTATTATAGATGATGAGTTACAAAATATACAGGGAGAGATACAAGGGTTATCGTCGACAAGAAGATAAGGGAATTGACCAAGCATGTGGATTCAACAAGAAGAGGAGCGTCTGGTTTGAAATGAGAGGCTGTGGAGATTTACACGCTTGATGCCTTTGGCATCTTAGACCAGAGGCTCCTTTCCAGACTGTGTCTCTGTAGATAAGGAAGAACCTTATCTTCCCAAGACACTGTAGACAAAGACAAACATTATCCATAAACGGCTACACCCATAGCCTCTATCTCATCAAGAGTCTTTGGTCTTATTCTTCCTTGGCCATTTCCGAACCTGTGCCTTCATCACAAAGGCACCATTGTTGTACGGACAAAGCTCAAACCCTAACTTGACCCTTCTCCAAAATACTCTCAAATGTTGATCACATCATTTTTGGTCGAGTGTTCCATGTGGTCCGTACAATCATCCGTACGGCCCATGTCATTTGCCTTCCATCAAGTCCATCTTTTCTTCCCTTCAATATCTCATAACTCATCTCAACTCAACACTCCCCTCAAGCTAGACCATGTGAAACAAGTCTAGTTTGGAATTTCATGAGGTCTTCCTCATTAAAAATCTTACCAAAGAAAACCCTCCTAAGGGATAAAATCTTGATAAGGAAAAGAGTAAAGACCCCATAGCGAGGAAATTAGCTGGGTATGGTAAGATCCATGAGTCCCAACCTGGTATGGATGGACTCCATGGTCTTTTGTCTTGCTGCCTTGGTAAAACATCAGCCAACTGATCCTCATTCCTTGTATAACATTGTAAAATTACCCCAAGCACAATCATTTGCCTCACCTTGTGGCAATCAACTTCAGTGTGTTTGGTCCTCTCATGGAACACTGAGTTGGAAGCTATATGGATGGCAGCTTGATTATCACGATGCATCACCATGGGTGTTGACTGGTCGATCTCCAAATGCTTCAATATTCCCTTGATCCACACAAGCTCATTTGTCAACTTCAGCATGGCCCTATATTCAGTTTCAGCACTAGAGCATGAAACCACCTTGTGCTTCTTGCTCTTCCAAGTTACCAAGTTGCCTCCAATGAATGTACAATAGCCGGTTGTGGATCTTCTATCAGCCCTATCACCCGCCCAATCAGTATCACAGTATCCAACCACTTCAGTACTTCCATTACACCCCATTCATACACCTAGATTAGGCGTCCCATTTAGATACATCAACAGCCTCTCCACCATATGCCAATGGTGCTCCTTTGGCACTTGCATATGCTGGCTCACCTGATTCACAACAGAACATATATCAGGACAGGTAATAGTCAATTATATTAACTTACCCACAAGCTTTCTATAGAGCTTGGCATCATGGAACGGTTTTCTATCCTCAATATTTCCCTCACGTGGAACCTTGTATCCATCTTCTAGGGGCATCTTAGCCGTTTTCCCACCTAGCATACCTGCATCTTTCAAAAGATCAAATGTATACTTTCTTTAAAATAGAAATTAACCTTCCTTAGACCTACATATCTCAATACCAAAGAAGTATTTCATCTCTTCCAAGTCTTTAATTTAAACACAGATTTAAGGAAATCCTTGGTATCTTGGATACCAACCTTGTCACTTCCTGTTATGATGATATAATCAACATAAACAAGAAGGACTACAATACCTGATGAAGTGGTAAGTGTAAATAGAGTGTGATCAAGTTCGGACTTTCTAAAGCCTCTTCCATTCACAAGATGTTCCAGACCAAGAGGTGGATACATGTAGACCTCATCTTCAACTTCACCTTGCATTCTTCACATCCATTTGCCACAAACCCCATTCAAGGTTAACCGCAAGAGATAAGACAATCCTAATTGTGTGCAATTTAGCCACAGGTGCAAAGGTATCTATATAGTGAATAGGTTTGTGTGAAGCCTCTTGCAAACCAGTCGAGTCTTCTTCCTATCAATGGTACCATCAGCATTGTACTTAATGGTGAAGATCCATCTACTTGTTACTGTCTTCTTGCCTTTAGGTAGTTCACTTTCAGACCATGTTTGGTTCTTAATCATAGCATCAGCCTTGGATGCAACTGATTCCAACCACTCCTTGTCGGTCATAGCCTCTTCATAGGTTATTGGAATAAATCCCTCATCCAAGTTCTACATGAATGCTTGATGTGCTTCAGGGTAATAAGCAAAGGAGCACACAGCTTGAGAAGGATGCTCCACAGCCTGGGCATTGTAGTACATTCTCGTGTTTACCCAGTTGGAAGGATCCTTCCTTATCCTTGTGCTTCTTCTTAATGGTGGTCGAGTGATTAATTCTTCTTGACCCGTTTCTTGTTCTTCTTGACCTTGACCTTGTTCTTCTTGATCCCCTAGTTCCTCAGTATCTTGGGCCACATCTTGATCATGACCACCTGATGCCTCAGACCCATTTTCATCATTATCAATCTGTTCTGATTCTTCTCCCTCCTCATGATCAAGATGAGGTACTTGACCATTTCCTTTTTGTTGTCTTGGTAGTTCTATTCTCACCTTCGGATCCTGGGACAAGTTAATCATAATCCCTTAAGGATCATCCTTAGATTAGCTGCTCTATCTGATTCCTTAGACAACTCTTCTAGACCTTCCCATTTATTTTCTTCATAGTACCCTTTAGTTTCAACAAACTTCACATCCCGCGATACTAACACTCTTTTACTGGCCGGGTCATAGCATTTGTAGCCTTTCTGAGTGCTGGAATAACCAATGAACATAGCCTTGGTATTCTTGGCCTCTAGCTTGTTTCTCATCTTGCATGGAACCATAACAAAGCATAGACAACCAAAAATCCGAAGATAGTCTTATGTAGGTTTGTACTTTTTCAATACCTCAAATGGAGACTGATCTTTAAGGACCTTGGTTGGTATGCGGTTGATGAGGTAGCAAGCTGAGGTCACTGCATCACTCCAGAACCTCTTAGGAACACTTGAATGGAACATTATAGATCTTGCAACCATCATTAGATGTCTATTCTTTCTCTCAGCCACACCATCTTGTTGAGAAGTGTAAGGACAACTTGTTTGGTGAAGTCCCATGTTGAGCCAAATGGTTCTTGAAGGCATGACTTGTGTACTCTCACCATTATCTGACCTAAACACTTTAAGCTTAGCATTGAAATGGTTAGTCACATATATTTGGAAATCCTTAAATGCCTCAAGAACTCTATCCTTAAATAGTTGTAATGTGATCCAGGTGTATTTACATTTTTCATCAATGAATGTCACATATTATTTATGATTATCCCTAGACAAAGAAGGAGCAGTCCATACATCAGAATGTCCTAAATCAAAGCAGTTTTCATAAGTTGTATTGGAGTTTGGAAAAACAGTTTTACAATGTTTGCCTAAAATGCAAGTTTCACATTCATTATTTTTAAATACAACACCTGGAAACATTAAACTCAAAGCCCTCACATGGGGATGACCTAATCTAGCATGTCACAATGCATTATTATTGAAACTAGAAGAAGAAGTAAAAGCATAATCACCAGGAACAAAGTTAAGATCTTCAAGCATATATAATTTGCCCTTGGTAACTCCTTTCACAATCATCTCATTGGTCTCAATATCCTGAAACATCATTAGGACTATAGATCACATTGCATTGTAGATCATTAGTACACCTCTTGACAGATAAAATATTTGAAGTAAAATCAGGCATATATAAAGCTCTAGATTCTTTACTAAACAGTTTCAGATTGCCTACACCTTTGATTGGTATCATCTCTCCATTAGCAATTTTTACTTGACCATTTGCAGGTTCTATGTTCTTAATAAGTCTAGTGTCACTTATCATATGGTGAGTAGCACCATAATCAATTACTAAGGGCCTAGAGCCACACCATGTGTTATAGCATTAATCAATACTCCTAGGTGGTTTACTAGCAATCTTAAACTGTCCTAATATACCATTTGGTTCACTAGCAATCCTAAACTGATCATAATTATTTAAGGAAGCACCAAATGAATAACCAGAAATATTACCAAGCTTGTCACCATTATCCTTGAAGATCTTGATTAGAGCATCAATGTATAATCTTCTAATCACCTCATTGTCACTTATCCTTGGTGAAGCATAATTCGCTTGAGCTGTCATAGACACACCCTCACGATCACCACCTCCATTTCTTTTGCTTGAACTTGCACCAGAACTCATACCACGCATTCCACCACTGGCCGAGTCTTCCTTGTCACCATGTGCCATATGAGCTCTTGCCTCATTATCCTTCATGAACTTGCCGGCTTCAAGTGAGGATGGAAAACCTAACACTGGTTTTTCTTATGACCTTGCCTCTTGCAATGGTCACAAGTTCCATTAAACTTCCTTTCCTCATAGCGGTTGTACACTGCTTTGTTTGCTTGATCTCCTTCAGCTTGATTGGCAAGTGACAACTCTCCCTTTCCTTCAAAGAGACCAAGTGACCCTTGATCCTTTTGAACTTGTGCACACACTTCCTCAAGATCCGGGAGCTTTGTGTAACTCAATATGTGCTTGATGAGGTCGTTGTAGGTAGGGTTCTATGTCAAAAACAGCCGAAACACCTATCTTGTTCACCCCTCTCCCACAACTCATCAGGATCCACAGTTCCCGGCCTCAACATCTCAAGCTCTGACCACAAAGATCTGAACTTCCCAAGATGCTTTGTAAACTCCATGTCTTCCTGAACAAAATTGTTAATCACGTTCTTCACTTCAAACACTCTAACAAGATTAGAGATGTTTCCATACACCTTCTTGAGTGTGTCCCATAGATCCTTAGCCTTCTCGAAGTAGCTATAAGCTTCAAGAATAGCTGGATCAAGCGAGCTTTGTAGGACTGACAGTACCATCATGTCCTCTTTCTCCCACTTCTCCTCATCACTAGTGACCACGTCTTGGTCATCTTCATAAGTAATAAGATTTGGAGCTTCACCAGATGTGATATGACTTCATAAGCCTTTACTTCCCAAAGCTGTTTTCACCACTCGAGATCAGAGTAAGTAGTTCCCTCCTTTGAGGGTAACCAGAATCTTCATGTGATTGTTGTTGTTGCTTTCCATCTCGCACAACCCTTTGTTTACCCTTCCAAAGAGAAAAACTTGGGACTATAGATCTTCACCTACTAAATACTGAACCTTTAGTCTTTAACTTCACGGAAATGACAATAATAAATAGCCCAAAAGCTTCACTCTTCAACCGCGAACCACCAAAAACACAAGAACACACCTTCTTGATCTTCGAAGCTTCACTCTTGATTCCTTGAATAACACAAACTCAAACCCAGATTTAGCCTAACCTGGCTCTAATACCATGATATTTTTAGAGGATTGAGTTTATAAAGAGATTTGGTAAAGGTTTAGACTAAGACTAAAGAATCCGAGACTTAAGTATCAAGAGAGGTTTAGAGATCTGAAAATGCTTATTGTCTGAGTATTATTGATGATGAGTTACAAAATATATAGGGAGAGATACAACAGCTTTGGCCGACAAGAAGATAAGGGAATTGACCAACCACGTGGATTCAACAAGAAGAGGAGCGTCCAGTTTGAAATGAGAGGCTGTGGAGCTTTACACGGTTGATGCCTTTGGCGTCTTAGACCAGATGCTCCTTTCTAGCCTGTGTCACTGTAGATAAATAAGAATCTTATTTTCCCAAGCCACTGTAGAAAAAGACGAGCATTATCTATAAACGGCTACACCCAAAGCCTCCATCTCATCAAGTGTCTTTGGTCTTCTTCTTCCTTGGCCATTGCCAAACTTGTGCCTTCATCACCAAGGCACCATTGTTGTACGGACCAAGCTCAAACCCTAACTTGCCCCTTCTCCAAAATACTCCCAAATGTTGATCACATCGTTTTTGGTCAAGTGTTCCATGTGGTTTGTAAAATCATCAGTACGGCCCATGGCATTTTCCGTGCATCAAGTCCATCTTTTCTCTCCTTCAATATCTCATAACTCATCTCAGCTCAACAAAGCTTTGGTGGATTAGGAATCTTTTAGTAGCAGTTGTTAGAGTGTTAACATACTCAGACTGTGTAAAGATGATTAAGCAAGTCTTGTAATAGATTGTAGGCGATTTCTACTAAAGCAAAAGGTGTTGCTAATTCCCATTGTCTCTTGATTTATCTTCTGCGATAATTTATTATGGTGTCATCTTTGCACTAAAAATTGGTATCAGAGCATGTTACCTAAGTTACTGGTGTGATTCTGGAGGTGAAGATGGACACGATTCTTCTATGCAGAAGACAATCATGTTGCATGATGGCTGATATTGTCATTAGAAGACGCATATGAAGCTGTTAGTTTGAGGAATCAATTCGGGTGTGGATAGCTGTGAAGATTTGGTGGGAGGATCCTACCAGAGTTACAGCAGAGGAGAAGAAGCTCAAGATGAAGGAGCCAAGACAAGGAGTTTTTCGAAAGGTAGTTCGGCGGGTGCGTCAGAGCATGATGCAGTATTTTTCCGCTGGAACAAAAGCTATATCGTGATCACGCATGAAGGAGCAGATGGTGTGTCTGTAAAGTAGGGATTGACACCTAAGAATCTGTGTTTTAGCTTAGTATACAATCAAACAAAGAGAGAATTGGTGACGTCCTGGTGTAAGGAAATACATATCTCGTGGGGGAAAAGAGCATAGTGATAGGCGTTCTGATGTAGATAGTGCACATCTCGTGGGGAGGGGAGAAAAGCATATCTATTGTAGAAGATGTAAATAGTGAAAATCTCGTGGGGGATAAAGGCATATCTAGCATGGAAGTTTTTAGGTGAAGAAACATGTTTGTTGAACCCTTGATTGGTACATAAAGCTAAAAGGGTGAGAATGAAGATGCAAGCATGAGCTTGTAGATGTCAATAGTCTTCCATCACTAACTAAGCGACCAAGTCACTGATTCTAGATGCATTAGTCGTTAATACATGAGGCATGCGGAGTGGTAGGGACCATGCTGATGTAGATGTTGTAGCTGGCAAAGCATAAAGTTGAGGGTTTTATGTTCTGTCGAAGTCGCTGAAGTAGTTTCTGATGCAGTGTGCGTCATAATGTACACCAGGAGGCATGCAGAGTGGTGGAGACCATGTGGATGCAAGATACTGAAAATAAACTTGAGGAGCAAGTTTATGCTTTAAGGAATAAGTACAATTCCAAGAAAATGAAAGAGTACTTATTAATATGGAAGTTTTCCATATAACTTCTATATCTATGTTGCCTTAGACAAAGGGTTTTGGGAACGTGGGATCACTATAAGAGAGGCATGTGATCATTTGTATTCCATAAAACACTGGGAATATTATTATAAAGGAAGGGTGAAAACCCTTAAAACTGTTCCTGGGTCGTGCTGAACCAGACGATGAAATACTGACGATGGAGAGACAAGTTTGGGTGGATTAGGAATCTTTCGGTATCACTTGTTAGAGTGTTAACAGACTGTAAAACTGATTAAGCAAGTTTTGTAATAGATTGTAGGCGATTTCTAATAAAGCAAAAGGTGTTTACTAATTCTCACTGTCTTTGGATTTATCTTCTACATTACTTTATTGTGGTGCCATCTTTGCACTAACAAGTTACTTCAGTAATGCTTTACAATAAAGGCAAACATCAATGTTGCTTGGACATATGCCTGAGCTGGTCCAACATCTCTCTTTGTACTCTAAAACTTCAGAGATTTTGTATTCTTATTTCTCTAATCTAACAAATTGTAACTAACAATTTCATGTGTTACAAAATTTCTGTATAGGGTACAAAGTTGGGTATATCTAACAATTAAGCTCACCTTGCAAAAACCAAAAATGTAGTCACTCTCTGATTCTTACTTAAATATCCAGATAATCACCAGGGTCATCAATGGAATCCAGATGCTCATCATCTGAATCTCTGAAATATATAATCTCCCAACCCGTATTGGACGAAAAAACATCGGTCAATAAACATTATATCCATGTTTGAATACAAGATCTTCTTTGTTTGATTGAAATCAAGGTTTAAAAAAATCGTTTTAAGGGTTTGCTAAGGCATGAGGCTACTACGGTTGGGGGGTCACACCTCCAGGAGGTGAAGCCAGATGAATTTGAGTTAGCGTCGCTTCAACCTCGCCTTAAGCCGCCTTGGAAGCCTCGCGCCTCATCACTCTTCATTGCTTTATGCAACTAAAGGTAAGGTTATGGTCACAAGTTAGTTTGCATTTGGAAAAGGTAATTATGATTTACATATAATATTCACTTTCTTTTTATAGTTTCAAAACTTTAATTCACGTAAAAACTAATCAGTGTCTTTACAATTTTGAATAGATCTTTTCATGCGAGACTCTTATCTATGTATATAGTCTTTTTTTTTTCTAGTTCAATACATCTTTCTTTCTAAGTCGACAAAGACTTAGGTTTACATTTAGTTTCTTTCAAGACTTTGTTGATTTAATTCTCTGTATTTTTATAGATTTTTGTAAGTTATGTTGATGAAGATTTATTTATTTTAAATTTTAATGGTTTAGGATAATGACAAAGAAGGGAAGAACCTGAATGATTTCTATGTACTAACCACTAACCTTATGTGTATTATTTAGACTACGACTTAGGTTGGCGAGGCGTTTTGGAACGACGCTATAGCTTTGTGGCGAGCTTGTATTCCTCATCGCCTCAAGCGTTGAAGCTATTTTATCATCCACAAGAGATCTTCGCCTATCATAGATCTCCGTCGACTTTCCATGATCTAAAGAACATAACCATATCAAGAAATGCTTTATCCACATTCTCAAACACTAAAGAGCTTTACATTTTCTACCTTTACCACAAAATGTGATATAAAACCCAGCTTGTGCTCAAAAGGATGCACAACTTTTTCTTTTTCGAACAACCATAGATTGAATTGAACACCAAAATCTAAGGCTATACAAGTTAACAACAAGAGACAAAAGAAGCAAAACAAGATCAATTGCGTTAGGCAAAAGGCCTTTGGTGGTTGCAATAACAGTTTCCAAGGAGGAAATCAGTGAAAAGTTTATTCCCATTTCATCAAGCGGAAGCTATAATTTCCTCTTATGTTGAGAGCTGGCGCGAGCTCTCCTTCTTCGCTTCCATCTCTTAACTTTCTGAAAATTGAATTGGTCATTAAGAGAGAAAAAAATTTGGAACTTCAAAAGCGAGAGACTAGAGCGTCGGCTTGCGAATTTTGTTCGAATGGTTAATTTGGTTATGTATTTCGGTTTTTAGTTAGTTTGGTTCAAATAAAATCTCATCTAATTAGATTGAATGAATCTGATTTGGTATCTGATTAGTTCAGTTTAAAAAAATAGTTTGCCGAAATTAAGCAACATTTTTCTGTACTGATTGGATTCAACTAACTTTAACTTAAAAAAAAAAAAAAAATCTTATTTCAATTATTTCGAATTTTGATTAATTCAGTTAATTTGATTAGTATCGTGATTAGAATTAGTATGATTTAGTTGTGTTCTTATTTAAAGGAATAATTTGAAAAATACTATATTAATAGTTAAAATTTGAAAATTACACTATCTTTATTCATTTTTGAAAACTACACTTTATTAGATGCTAAAAGACATTTTTATCCAAATATATATTTAAATAAATAGAAAATAAACTCGAAAATAAAGAAACAATATTATAATTATTAATATTTGAGATTAGTCTATGTTTGAGATAAAATTATTATTTCACTATTTTAAATTTTATAATAACAATGACATTATGAAATAAACAAATTATGATGTGTTTGTTATTTTATCACAAGTTTATCCTATAAAATTTTGTTTTAAAAAATTTATAGAAAAAAAGTTGTACGAAAATCTTTAATCTCCATATAACAAAGTCAGGTATTTCTCTAAACATATTCATTATTAGTAGAATTCACATATTTGGTAAATAACTAACAATTTCTCCAGAATTAGTGAGGAGCTAACAATTTCTCAGGAATTGGTGAAGAACTAACAAATATAAGAATGAGAGGAAGATGGAACTATGAAACTAGAGAAAGGAAAAAAAAATGTTTTGAAAAATTAGAAAAAAACAATTATGGAGAAAAGAACATAGGAAACTTGTCCTTAAAAAAAATAAAATTATGATATATTTTAAGAAGATATTGTAGATATTCAGATTTTTTTTTAAAAAAAAACATTATTATTAAAAAATTAAATATAAAAATTAAATAAATTATGATGAATTTTTTAATAATAATAGTAATTACTCTGATTGGATAATTTAATAAATTTACATATAAAAAGTGTATTTTCAAAGAAAAAAAAAAGAAACAATGGCGTAATTTTCTAATTAAAATTTTGTATAAGTCTATTTCTCCAATTTTTCCCGTTTTAAATGAAAATTCATATTAATTGACTAAAAGTAGAAAATCAAAGCAATTGACTGTAAGCCAAATTAATAATGGCTTTTACAAAAACTATCTAAATGAATCGAATTGAACTTTGAATCAAAAACCGAATATTCGGTCTGGTTCGAGAGGCTCGGACAGGTCAAAATCCCAGTTTATCAATTAGCCCAATGGGGTTTGTAAACACTCGAGGTAACATAAACAGCGTTGTCGTTTTAAACGGCTAAAAACGTCAACCATTTTGAATCTGCTTCTCAAAGAAACGAAATCTAAAGCAGAAAAAAATTTAAGTTTGGAGGCGTTGGGGAGTAAATTCGTTCCGCCGGCGAAGAAGTAGCACCCACCCATCGGCTCCCTTTTCTTTTCTTTTCTTTTCTCCGGGAAAGCTATTAAGGTATCTGTTTATCTTCTACATCGATCTCGTATTATGTTCCTTTTCGATTTCAACGGTTCTCGTATTATTGCACGGAAAGTGTTCGACTTATTTCCTGTTTAGCTCATCATAGTATTACCCGGAAAGTGTTCGACCACTTAGTGTGAAACCCTTTTGGGTTTTAAACAAGTTTTGATATTTTCTCGTTTTAGACAGGCATAGCATCCTCTGTGGGAAGATGGAAGCCAAGTTCTTTCGGTTCTTGAAGATTGTTGGAGTTGGATACAAAGCCAGAGCTGAGGAAGCAGGGCGTTTCTTATACCTCAAGTTAGGTTACAGTCATGAAGTTGAACTGGCAGTTCCTCCAGCTGTCCGTGTCTTCTGTTTCAAGAACAATGTGGTTTGCTGCACCGGGATCGACAAGGATAGGGTGCATCAGTTTGCTGCCACAGTCCGGAGTTGCAAACCTCCTGAGGTTTATAAGGGGAAAGGCATAATGTACATTGACGAAGTCGTCAAGAAGAAGGTTGGAAAGAAATCCAAATAATCTCTTCTTTTCTTTGTTTACTCTGTGGAATACATTGATTTTTTTGGTGATAGCTTTGGGATATGCTTATCAATAAGTTTGGCTTGGATGTTAATTTTTGGCTTATGTTAATTTTGTGATAATTTTTGGCTTATGTTCTTGAAATCCAAATATGCAACATCATTTTGTGGCTTATGTTAATTTTTAATCAAACAAGAGTAGAAGATTTTGTCTTCAAACATGGATATATTGTTTGTTGAATCATTGTTAAAGAAAAACTACAGTGCAGATATGAAGTCACTTGAGCAGAATAAAGCTAATGGTAATAAAAGAACAGGTTTGATATGCACAATGTGTTGTGTCTATTAAACTGGATCGTCGAGGAACACATAGATTAGTCAAGCATGTAGATTCTGGAGGCAATGTCTTGAACCAACCAATCGAATCCTTCCAACAAACCTTCACCTGTGTATGCACTGCAACCCACAATTCTCCAGTGCCTGCTTTTATCCATGGACTCTAAGTTTAGCACCTGCACAAACAAGAAGATGAAAACAAAGTAACCCTTTTAAGACAGAGACGAAAATTAAAGCCAATATAACAAACACATATCTAACTAATTCTCGCTGAAACCGAGAAAGAAACCCTATCAAGACAGAGAGACAGAGATAAAACCCACAAGCGTTTATATATTGTCATGGAGTTTCAAAGCCCTTACTTTGCCAATCTCTTCAGGTGTAAGAGCACCTTGAATATCCTGTTTATTTGCTAGTATCAGCAAAGATGACCCAGCAAGCCTCTGCCATCAAAAGAAAAAACCAAGTTCAGTATCCAAAACTCATTCCACCATTTGTATATGAATCATCATCACAAACAGCATAGCTTTTGAAATAGGATGAATAGCAGACAGAGTTTGGGAATACCTCTTCCTTCAAGAGATTGTCAAGCTCGAGCTTGCAATCATCAAGCCTCCTGAGATCAGAGCTATCAACAACCCAAACCAACCCATCAGTCTGCTCAAAGTAGTTTCTCCAGTAAGATCTTATAGTCTTTTGCCCACCTACATCCCATATATTCAAAGTATACCTACTCACACACACACAAGTTGCATGTTTTGATGAGATATTACTCAAAACCAAGAACATTAAAACTACAAAGCTGTTGTGAAAAAGGTATACAGACTTTTGGTAAATAATGGTTTTGATGTTGAATCCAAGAGTTGGACTGATCACGCTTGTGTCTTCTCCGTTCATTTTCAGGACAATCGTCGTCTTCCCAGAGTTATCAAGTCCACTACACACAGCAGAAAAAAAATCATCTAATTTTGAGAAAATGTATATTTAGATATGCAAGATTGTGAATGTGAACATACACCATGAGAATACGCATCTCCTTCTCTTTCTTCTTGATTTTCCGAATGATGCTTAGAAGTCCCATTCTTCCGTTATTTCGATCGCTACAGAACAGCGCTTTCTACTCTACAAGTTATGTCGGGATCAGGAAAGAGTGACGACGGAGATGACCCTGAAGTGCGAACGAGGAGGAAAAGATTTTTTTGTTCTTTTGTTTGCAACGAACCATTTAGGCCTTCAATAGTCAATGGGCCCATTAATGCTACACAACAAGTGTGCACCTTATTATATTGGGTGTGATCGGCTATTGCTGTAGATGCTCTCGACAGCCATAATTATACTTACAGCCCTATATCTACACCAATCATGATTTTTATTTTTTCTAAAGCTCACAGCCATTTTTCTTTAATTCTACAACACTTCTTTAAATTCATGTCCTTATAATTGCTCTGCAGAGACAAATACCTACAGCTCATATTTAAAAGCTTTTAAAAATTAAAAATCTAAAGCCAAAAAAAAAAAAATCACAGCAATATTTATACAGCCAAAAAATGAAATCACAGCTCTTACCAATCACCCCCATTGTCACAATGACCGTAATGGATGTACCTAACTAACACAAAATGTCTTGGTAGATTAAGGGTTCATGTCTTCCTCAGAAGGTAAAATTGAGATAGTATATACACTTTGAGAAGCAATTCCGGTTTAGATGGGACACATGTAGGTCAGTAGGGGGTGTCAATTACTCTCGTTGGGCCCAAAACTACAAAACCTATTGCTATTTAAGTCCGGTCCGATCCAGTCCAGCCCACAAAAATTTTGGGCCTATAATTTAAAATCCGGTCTGTCATAAACGGCCTTTAAGGGTTTTAGGATTTTTAAGATTTAAAAGATTAAATATATTAAATTTAATGCCAAAATTAATTTAATTCCAAAGTTAAACAATAGATATATGTGTATAATTTTTTTAAACTATAATAGATGTCTTATCTAATAAACCATATGAATAGTAGTACTGGATAAAAATAAAACAGTTCTTTTTAGTTATAAGCAGTAGAAGTTGTAAAATCAAGATTATGATGTTTTAATGACTCCCCAACGACAAGGTCTCCGGGTCAGATGGCTACACAAAAGAGTTTTTTGTAGCTGCTTGGCCTGTGGTTGGAAAATATTTTATCACCGCAATCTAGTCCTTCTTTTTGTTTGGCTTTATGCCGACATGAATCAATGCCACAATGCTTACCTTAATCCCAAGGATTTTAGGCCCATATCTTATTGCAATCTTATTTACAAGGTGATATCGAAAGTTCTCGCCTTTAGACTCAAGGTTATTTTTCCAGAAGCGGTGGAAGCAAATCAAAGTGCATTTATCAAAGAGAGACTCCTTTTGGAGAATCTTCTTCTAGCATCGGAGTTGATGAATGGGTATCATAAAGCAACCGTATCAGAGAGATGTGCTATCAAGTTTGACATATCAAAGGCCTTTGACACAGTGCGTTGGTCATTCATCACGACCGTTCTCCTTGCCATGGGTCTCCAAGCTCAGTTCATCAACTGGATCAAAGTCTGTATATTCACTATTGTCTTCTCCGTGTCAGTTAATGGCAGCCTTGAAGGTTTCTTCACCAGTGCGCGAGGAATTAGACAAAGATGTTCTCTCTCGCCTTACCTCTATGTTATCATCAATAATGTCTTGTCCAAACTGCTTAATAAGGCAGCGGAAGAAGGACAATTTGCTTATCACCCACAATGTCAAGCAGTAAAACTAACTCACCTTAGTTTTGCAGATGATATACTGGTCTTTACAAATGGCACGCCAGACTCTCTTAGGGGAGTTCTCCAGGTTATGGAAACCTTTGCGAGTATGTCATGACTATTAATGCTGATAAGTCTCAAATGTTTGCGGCGGTATCCAATCTTGACCCATTGTTACTTGAGGCCGAAGCAACATGCATCACTACTGCTACTCTTCTGATTCGATACTTGGGGATGCCACTGACTACCAAGGTTTAAACTCCACTTGACTACGACCCTCTGATAAACAAGGTCAGGGGAAGGATGCTCCATTGGTCTAATAAAAGTCTTTCTTTTGTGAGGATACTTAACTGATTCAGTGCGTCATAGTAAGCATTGTAAACTTTTGGAGCTCTGCTTTTATTCTTCATGTCCAGTGTTTGGAAACTATTGAACAGATGTGTAGCGCGTTTCTATGGTCCGGATCACCTACACAGTCACATAAGGCCAAAGTATGCTGGGAAGACGTGTGCTATCCTAAGGAAGAGGGCGGTTAAGGAGTACGACGTCTTCGAGACTCTTCAATGGTATTTGCTCTTCGTGGCGCACTCAACCGAGCTCACTTTGGGTCAGTTGGACAAAACACTATTTGTTGAGACATAGTTCTTTTTGGGATGTGGGGGATGATACAAAGGGGTCTTGGATGTGGAGAAAGTTGTTAAAGCTTACGAACCATGCTTATGATTTTCTGAAGATGGAGGTCCGGAATGGAGCCACCACTTTCTTTTGGTTTGACAATTGGATGGATATGGGAAGGCTGATTGATGTGACTGGAGCTATAGATACTGTTTATTTGGGTATACCTCGTAGTGCTACGGTATCTGATGCAAAAACTGACTCTGGATGGTGTGTTTAGGGAAAGAGAAGCTGGCGTTTTTGAGATCTTTATGACAAGATCCTAGCTCAGCCGCTACCTGAGGATGGGTCGGGTACTGATCTGGTCTTGTGGAAGCATGGGAAGGATGACTTTAAGGACTCTTTCTCCTCAAAGAAGGCCTGTGAGCAAATAAGACCTCGAAAAATTAGAGCTCAATGGAGTGGTGTGGTCTGGTTTACGCAGGGCATACCGAGGTATGCGTTCATCACTTGGTTGGCTGTGTTAAATCGACTTTCCACATGAGATAGAATGAGAAGCTGGAGGCGGTACAAGGATGTGAGCTGGGTGGTGAGAGGACTGAGACAAGAGATCATATTTTTTTCGTTTGTCCTTATTCCTTCACTGTATGGGAAAGCTTAGTGCGGGGATTCTTTGGGAGGAGAACAGATCCAGATTGGGATGAAACGATGAAGATGGTAGCTAGCCATAGAAACAATCGGCTAGACTCTATCTTGTTAAAGATGGCCTTTCAGATCTATCACCTGTGGAGGGAGAGGAATGGAAGAAGACACCAATTTCCGTGGAAATCTGCAGCTCAACTCCAGAAGAACATTGATCGAATGATGAGAAATCGAATAGCTCCTTGAAGTACACTGGCCATCACCGCAATGCAGGACTAATGCAGCGGTGGTTTGAGATAAAAGGATGATAGAAGTAGTATTTTTACACAAGATTTATACCATCAGTTTAGTCATTCTTTTGTACAGAGTTTTGTAAAGGTTTACTCCTCATGATGATCAATAAATTTAAAATTTCATAAAAAAAAATGACTTACACATCCTCACCATTGTCAAAACTACGTATAATTTTTTAAAAAATATTAAATGTTTACATTTATATTAATATAAAATAATTTCTATAAATATTAATATGTTACATGAATCATCAAATGTAAATCATCCCAAAACCAAGTATACAAATCAGTACTTCAACATATCTTGGTAAGAGACGACTTCTGTATTGTTTAACTTTAAGATATGAGCAACAATGTTAAAACGAGACTTTAACGCCACTATACTTATCAGAATTATATATTTGTGTAAGATATGAATATCAATTCTATATTTGTTTAAAACATGAGTACGAATGATAAATAACCAAATCAATTAAAATACAAATTTTGAGCTTTCCGGTCGGTCCTAGTCCAAACTGGTTTAACGCCAAAACATTTAAAGCCCAAATGGGCTAATCTAAAAGGTTTTTTGGACTTATATAATTGAGCCTTAGCCCGGTAATTTATAGGGCTGGACGGGCTCAGACCGTGGGCTTCAACCCTAATTGATATATACACATGTAGATTTTGAAACCCAACCCGGATCCGCAGTCGAACTGATAAACCTGATATTTAAGCCGGCTTAGGTTTTATGAATAATCATTATTTAAAAACTCAACAGAACCATTTTTTTCAAAAAAAAAAACAACTCAACAGAACCCGCAAAAAACATTAAAACCCGTAATCCAGCTATTGTTGGAGTACTAGCTGAACCAGTAGGTAACTTTTACTTATTCTTTTCTAAGATTTTTAAGTTATGTTATTAGAATTTATTTTGTATTCTAATTAACAATTCAGGTTAATTTTTTTTGATCATATATGCTACCGATTAAACTATTTTATTTGTAATTTTTAGTTTTTGACGAAGATTTAACTATGCCATATGAAGAAAATGAAGTCAACAATGATAGAGAGAACTATCATTTGGTATTATTTATTTTTGTTATCGACAATCTATTATAGTTTATCTATTACAGTTTGATGTTTTATTTTTGATTTATTTTGGATCTAAAGTATAATTTTAGTATTCACATTTAGTATTTAAATACTTATAAATTTGAAGTCTTGATATTTTTTATTAGATGTTACAACTGCTAATTTGTTACAAAAATGGTTAAATAGTCTAACTTCTTTTTTGATATTTTTGTATGTCAAAAAAAAAAAAAAAATAAAGTTAAGTATTTTCTTAATTTTTTAAAAGTATATATTATATTTTTAATAGCTAATATTATTATATAACATAATTAATTAATTAATTAACTTGCGGCTCGTCAACTTAATAATCTGGTGATCCAGAAAATTGATTGGTTTAATATCGGGTCGGGTTCAATACATTGGGTACATGCAGACATGCAGTGTAACAGTGTCTTTCTGTATCCTAATAAATAAACGCTTCAATTTTTAAATGTACGTTCTTAGAAAAATTATTGTTTTTTAGTATTAGATAAAGGGTTTGGAAACATTTTAATGTATATATTTTTATTATAAAAATTTCAAAACTATTCTTCATAACTAAAAAAATAATAATAATAATTAAATCTTCTGATTTTTTTAAAAAATGTTTTGTAGATCTATAAAATTCCATTTAGTAGATGCTTCTGATGACAGCGGAGAAGCATGCAGTGCCAACGAGAGATCAATGCGAATGACAGTCTCTCTGTATACGAGTCCAGCTCTGCTATATTTATGTCTTCATCATTTAATGCATCAGCATGCAAGCTTGCCCCACAATTGCTAGCTAGGGCTTAAGCCAGTCCAGGCAAGGTTGTCCGCTTCCGCTAGTCAAGTAGCTAATGCATGGCTGCAAATCTTGTCTAACAACACTGCAAGATATTCCAGATTCTTTTCAAGAAAAAGATATTCCAGATTCAGTGTAACGAGGTTTAAAGAATATTTCGAAGATGGAGAGGATCATGACTAGACTTTTCAATACTCTGTAGATTGTTGTGAAATAAATAATAAAATCTTTTATATATTTTGCTTTTAATATAAAGCGAAGGTGGGCACCATTACCTGTACAGGTAATTTAGAGCTTGAGAAGCAATGAGATAGTTTCTTCCCATTTGTTTTTGATCATAATAATAATAATAATAATAATAATAATAATAATAATAATAATATTTAATTAGATGAGTTATAAATTTAAACATAATTCAACCACTATTTGGAGGATATGTGTAAAAATTTCTTATCATTGTTTTTTTTCATAAAAAAAGTTTTCCTTTTACCACTTCAGTTTTTCCTTCCTTTTCGTAATTTTATTATTTGTTGAGAAACTGAATGAGATACCCTCCTCTCCCCAGAATAAATATGCTTTTATATTCAACAAAACAAAAATATTATCCGACAATTACCACGAATCCTGGTAAATATAGTAATGACGAACCAATCAAAGATTCCCGAAGACAACAGTCCACGCATTGGAGAAAATAATGAAACATAACAAACAAAGATTTAAACTTTACCAATCTAAACTAGAATAAGTAAGGAATATATAAAAAAAAACAATCCAGACAAACTGAGAACAACAATGCAGACTTCCTCACAGGTCCTTTGGAAGAGAAAAAGTGAGGGATCCAACCATGAATGAAATCTACGGCTTGCGACTCTTTCTATATTGAATAGCTCAAACAAATTAGAGACTAAAGATTCATACTCTAGGAGAAAAAACAACTTAAGTTCACAAGTCATCGACCAGATTGGTGAAGACTGAAATGGGACAATACGAAACGTCATTTGAAGTTTGATGGAAGAGGAGATTTCGATCAAATCTTAAAGGAAATGACAAGGAGAAAAACAACTCACTATTGGGTTCAACCTTGTACGAGAGACCGAGAAGGTCGAAGATCGAAACCAGAAGTGAGCCAAAGAAAGCTCAAAAACAACATGCAAAACATTCAAATCAATACTAGGTTTCTTAAAAAAAAAGATCTGAATGGTAAGAAAACCCAACCCACTCCAACTAGCTAAATCGAGAATAGAAGATAGATTGACACTTCAACAAGATGAACCAAGAAAAACCTCATTCCCACAGAAAGGACAAGATCAAATAACTTGATTAATCCACCCATTGATTAGAACAAGAAGAAAGTCGGAGGATCTCAGCTGGATAATCATACCATGAGACAAAAACAAAAGGCAAAGACCCGAATTGGCTCTAAGAGACCAGACGAAGTCGGCAAACTGTCATAATAACCGGTGAAAAGATCTAGAAAGAGTGAAGAGAGAGAGTGAAGAGAGAGAATAATCAATTACTTACATACGTATATGTTATGTAATATTTGTGAAGTTGGAACTTATATCATTTTTGTTGACATAAGCTTGAAGATAACTTAAGTGGCAAGTTTCCTAAACCGAGTTATGGTGTGCTAAAGAGATTAGGAAATAACTAAAATATGTTAAAGTTCATTAGGTTAAGGAGTTATATATTCCTATATAAGGAGATGCCAATGTGTGGCATAACTTATGAGTTTTGTGATTGAGAGATTGAGTGCTTGGGGTTTTGAGTTAGTTTCCTCAAGAGATTAATAAGAGAGTTATTCTTATTATCAAAGTTCTTGTTAATTGAATTCATACAAACCGAGATTCTATATTTGGTATCAGAGCATTAGGGACAAACGAACATGGGAGATATTGTTGTTTCAAAACTAAAGGAAGGAGGAGGACCTTCCAAAATAAGTTTTCATGTTCTTACGGAGACGAACTATGTGGTGTGGACGATAAGAATCAGACTACTATTGAAGATAAACAAAGTCTGGGACCTGGTGGAGAATAAATCAGATAATAGTGAAAAGAATGACCTAGCCACAACCCTAATTTTCCAAGCTCTTCCTGAAACCCTCGTACTATAGTTAGGTAACTTGGAAACTGCAAAGAAAGTTTGGGATGCGATCAAAGAATGGTACTTAGGAGCTGATCTAGTTCGAGAAGCAAGATTACAAACATTAGCATCTGATCTCGAAAGACTAAAGATGAAAGATAAAGAGACCACTGATGATATTTATGGGAGACTAACTGAACTGTCATCAAAAGCAACCGCTCTAGGAGAACCCATCGAGGAACACAAGCTTATAAAGAAGTTCATGTCGTGCCTCTCACGAAAGAAATACATTCAACTAGTTGCAACCATTGAGCAATTTATTGATCTCAAGACCGAAAAGTTTGAGAACATTGTTGGAAGATTTAAAGCTTATGAGGAGAGAGTGAAAGAACGGAGAAGAAGAAGAAAATCAGAGTAAGCTTATGTATGCAAACAACGAATCTCAACCTACCTTAAACACCAACAATCGTGACTATAATGGTAACTACAAAGGTAGAGGACAAAGAGGTCGATCAAACTGCAGAGGAAGAGGTCGTGGTAGATATGGATATGGTCACTATCAAAAGCGAGATGAGTCCAAATTTATGTGTTATCGATGTGACAAGTTAGGTCATTACGCAAGTAATTGTCTGGACAGGTTGCTTAAGCTTCAAGAAGCGATTGAAAAAAAAGAAGATGATGATACACATGAGGCTGAAAATCTGATGGTACACGAAGTGGTGTACCTTAATGAGAAGAAGGTGAAACCGAGCATGTTTGAAACCGAGACAGACACAAAATATCTATGGTATCTTGATAATGGAGCTAGCAACCATATGAGTGGAAACTGATCATTCTTTTTTGACCTTGATGATACAATTACAGGAATGGTGAAATTTGGTGATGATTCTCGTATAGAGATTAAAGGGAAAGGTTCAGTCTGGTTTCTACTTAAAACGGAGAAAAGAAGGTCTTGAAGAATGTGTATTTCATACCAAACTTGAGAATCAATATAGTAAGTATTGGACAAGCAACAAAAGCAGGGTGTGAAGTCCGTATGAAAGATGAGTTGTTGACATTTGATCGAAACGGAGGGCTGGTAGTAAAGAAAACAAGGTCTAGAAACTGATTATACAAAGTGATCTTGGAAGTAGAAATCATCAAGTGTCTGCAACTAATGTCTTTAGGAGAAACAACAAAGTGGCATGCTCGCTTAGGTCACATCAACGTGGAGACTATGAAGATGATGGCTAATAAGGAACTTGTATTTGGCTTACCACAGGTTACCCGAGGTAAAGAGACTTGTGTGTCTTGTTTAAAAGGAAAACATACACGACAAATGTTTCCACATGCAACTACGTACCGAGCAAAACAAGTTCTAGAACTAATATATGGAGACCTCTGTGGACCGATCACTCCATCAACGCCTGCGCAAAAGAAGTATATATTTGTGATCATTGATGATTATACTCGATATATGTGGTCAATTCGGCTACATGAGAAAAGTGAAGCGTTTGAGAAGTTTAAAAATTTCAAGGTACAAGTCGAACAAGAAACGAAGGCTTCTACCAAAACTTTCCGTACAGACAGAGGTGGAGAGTTCACATCACATGAATTCCAAGCTTTTTGTGAGAAATATGGCATAAAGAGGCATCTCACTATGCCATATTCGCCTCAGTAGAATGGAGTTATGGAGTGACGGAATAGAACATTGATGGAGATGACCAGGAGTATCTTAAAGCACTTGAATATACCAAACTACCTGTGGGGAGAAGCTGTGAGACACGCCACTTATCTGATCAATAGAGTAGCAACAAGGTCGTTGGAAGTTCCTCAAACTCCGTATGAAGTCCTAAAGAGAACAAAACCGAACATAAACCACCTCCGAGTTTTTTGGTGTATCGGATATGCAAGAACAGAAGTTGCTGGAAGAAAAAAAAATGGATGATAGATCAAAGATGTTGGTTCACCTAGGAACAGAACCTGGATCCAAATGTTATCGACTCTTTGATCCAGCAAACCAGAGAATCATTGTCAGCAGAGATGTGGTTTTTGATGAAAGTAAAACCTGGAATTGGAGCGGAAATAAAAGGTCAGACAATTATGATGAAGAAGAGTTTAACTTGATCTTTGGAAAGTATGGAAGCATTGGTGTAGAAAGTGGTGAAGATTCACAAGATAATAGTGCTTCGTCTCAAGTTATAAGTCAAGGCAATGGCGGTTTTGATCATGTCGCAGAGGATGGAGATCAAACAGATGGTACAGAGAATGTACCTATAAACGAAAGTGATGAAGATGAAGAAGAACAAGCTCATGAGGAGTTGAGACGTTCCACAAGAGTACGAAGAAAACATGAATATCTAAATGATTACATTTTTTTTCAGATGTTGAGTGTGAGCGTGTCTTGATCCTGATCAACGAAGAACCGTGGGACTTTAATGAAGCTAAAGAGTTTAGACACTGGATAATAGCTTGTGAAGATGAGATTGCATCCATTATAAAGAATAATACATGGGAGCTAGTTGATCTGCCGGTTGGAGTCAAACCAATTGGTTTGAAATGGGTCTTCAAGATAAAGCATAACCCTGATGGAAGTGTGAACAAGTATAAAGCAAGATTAGTTGCTAAAGGATATGTGCAGAGACATGGAGTTGATTTTGAAGAGATCTTTGCTCCTGTTGCAAGAACAGAGACCGTGAGGTTTATCATTACTTTAGCGGCTTCAAACCAGTGGGAAGTTCATCACCTTGACGTCAAGACTGCATTTTTGCATGGAGAGTTAAAGGAAGAGGTTTATGTGAGACAACCAGAGGGGTTTGAGATCAGAGGAGGTGAGAATAAAGTGTATAAGCTCAACAAAGCTTTCTACGGATTTAAACAAGCTCCTAGAGCTTGGAACACAAAGCTTAATAGCATTATCTGTTCAATGGGGTTTGGTAAGTGTTCAAAGGAACCCTCTCTGTATCAGAAGAAGTGGCTGATCGTCTTCTGGTTGTGGCTGTCTACGTTGATGATCTCTTGGTAACTGGTTCGGATTTGGACATGATTCTTGAATTCAAAACAAAGATGTCTACTAAGTTCGATATGAGTGATTCAGGAAAGTTAACCTACTATCTTGGGATAGAAGTACTTAAACATCAAGATGGTATAACCTTGAAGCAAGAAAGATATGCTCTCAAGATCTTAGAAGAAGCGTGTATGGAAGACTGTAACTCGAATCAAGGGCCAATGGAACTTAACTTAAAGATGTCTAAGGCACTAAAGAAGAAGCGGATTAATGAAAAGGAGTATAGAAGAAGTATTGGATGTCTCCGATAATTGCTTCATGCATGATCTGATATAAGCTTTGCTGTGGGAATGCTAAGCCGCTAGATGCATGATCCACGAGAATCACATGGAGCCGCACTCAAACAAGTGTTACGGTATTTAAGAGGCACCATGTCTTACGAGCTGTCATATGAACGATCTAGAGGTACTAGTTTAATTGGATATAGTGACAGTTCACATAATGCTGATGAAGATGATGGGAGGAGCACAACAAGTCACATGTTCTACTTAAAAAAAAAATCCCTATTACATGGTGTGCACAGAAGTAGGAAACAATAGTGTTGTCATCCTGTGAAGTCGAGTTCATGGCTGCTACAGAAGCTGCTAAACAAGCTATATGCCTGCAGGAACTTGTTGGTGAAGTATTGAATAAGGAGTGCGAGAAAGTGGTCATTCGAATTGATAATAAATCTGCAATAGCATTAACCAAAAATCCTGTCTTTTATGGTCGAAGTAAGCATATTCATAGAAAGGTTTCACTATATACGTGAATGTGTTGAGAATGACCAAGTCGAGGTTGAACATGTTTCAGGAAGCATATAGAAGGCTGACATTTTTACTAAATAACTTGCAAGGACTATATTCAAGGAGATGAGGGATCTTATTGGAGTTCAAGATGAGGGCAAAGTTAACTTCAAGCTTAAGTGGTAAAATGTTGACATAAGCTTAAAGATAATTTAAGTGGCAAGTTTCCTAAACCGAGTTATAGTGTGCTAAAGAGATTAGGAAATAACTAAAATGTGTTAAAATTCATTATGTTTAGTAGTTATCTATTCATATATAAGGAGATGCCAATATATGTCGTAACTTACGGGTTTTGTAATTGAGAGATTGAGTGCTTGAAGATTTGAATTAGTTTTCTCACGAGATTAATAAGAGAGTTATTCTTATTATCAAAAATTTTGTTCACGGGAGATTCTATAATTTTATATTTGATAATCATTAGATGCGGTCTAGATTGTTATGTAGGAAAGTAGCTGCTAATATAAATAAACCTCAGTACTTTGGAATTACTTTTGTTTTTAATATATGTTATT
The DNA here is from genome assembly GCA_932364175.1 of Eruca vesicaria subsp. sativa. Lineage (NCBI taxonomy): Eukaryota > Viridiplantae > Streptophyta > Magnoliopsida > Brassicales > Brassicaceae > Eruca > Eruca vesicaria. Next base: position 93,625 of record CAKOAT010957376.1, on the reverse strand, counting down.
TTCGTCTAGGTAGTTAGGTTATGTATATGTCTTGTCATATTGGGTTTGTGTATATTATATTTATAATCATTTTGGTACAATTTGTGAATACAACACTCATCAATGATAACGTGATTACTAATTATTAGAGATTTGGAGGCTATGGACCACATAGTCCAGAGAAGAGTTCATTAATGATAGTGTAATTAAACTATATTAGTCATATTAAATTTGTTCTAATTGCGTAGCTCAAAAGGTCAATTGACAATATAGAAACTGTGGGAGGTACGGACCACGTGGGTTTTGTTAATTTGCAGCAATAAAACGACCTTAGTCCATATAACACGAGGACAAAAATGAATAAATAAATAAAATATAAATGTAAAACGATAATTAACAGAATATATCTCCCTAAAATTAAAGATATAATATAATATAAATTTAATTTAATCTTTTTTTGGTCACACAAATTTATCTTCAATTAAAGAACAAGAATAGGGAAAGATCTTACCGACAGTTAAAAAGATCTTATTTTTACAGCATACACGACAGTAGTAGAAAAATGCAGATCTCCAACTTTTACAAGATTCAGAGTTTTCATGCAAGACAAGTAAGAATTATTTCCAAAATTATCCTATTAATTGCTGAATTGAAAAACAATACTTCATGTTCTCTAATATACGAGGCACTCATAATAGTTTTGGTCTGTAACGTTACGAAATGGTGGGATCGTAAGAATAAATTAAGCTACCTAAATGACAATTCTGCATAATATAGGCTACATTCTAACTAAACAAGAAATAAACTTTACCCAAAAAACAGAGAAAACGGTTTTCCTTTTATTTCACTAAAGTTGAATAGTTACTACATTCTGCAAAGTTTTTTTTTTCAGTTATCTATCAAAACAAATCTGACAATATAAAACTAGAAATGTAAAACACGAAATGTTTGGATTGATACGATCACATAACACCAAATACATTATAATTAATCACAACTCAGATTATAAAATCTTACCCTTCCTTTTACTTATATCATTATAAAAAATCACTCTCCAAACATATCAAAAGAAGAGCAAACAAAAAGGAAACACAATGGTGAACTTGGTAGAGTCACCAAAACCAATGCTGTACGGCCTCATGAAATTAGCCGGCGTTATTCCATACACCGTAGAGATGGAACCAGGGACAAAGATGAACTTCTGGATCCCCAAAGAAACCCTTAAAGCCCCCAAAAAATCCGACAGAACCTCTGACGTGAAACCCAAGAAACCTACTAAACCAGCCATTTTGTTCATCCACGGCTTTGCAGCCGAAGGGATCGTGACGTGGCAATTCCAGGTCAGATCACTAGCCAAAAAGTACTCAATCTATATACCAGACCTCCTCTTCTTCGGTGGATCCTATTCAGATAAACCGGATAGGTCACCAGCATTTCAAGCCCACTGTTTGATCAAGTCTCTTCGTATCCTTGGAGTGGATGAGTTTGTCCTTGTAGGCTTTAGTTACGGTGGAATGGTGGCTTTCAAGATCGTGGAAAAGTACCCTGAGATGGTTAAAGCCATGGTGGTGTCAGGTATTTACCATATTTCTTGGATAATTTATAACATCTCCAACAACATTGTTTTTTTTTTTTTTTTTTTTTTTTTTGATCTTTATACTAATATTTAGAGGTAAAATTGCTCCAACCAATCTTTATTTCTTTATCTATAATATATATTGATATTTTTTTTACTCTATCTATAGAGAAACAAATAGTATTTCTCTATACTTCGATATATTATTTTAGAAGAGTGTAATTATAGAGTTTTCTATTTTATAGATAAAAAAAAAAGTAAAATACATTGGAGAAGGTTTTATGGGTGATCAAAGCCGGGTTAATCCACAACACTTGACCGGACATGATGTTCTATATATATCATGCTACATGCAAAGCGTTTATGCCTAACCAGCTAATTTAATTTGCGGCCGTTAATAACACCTTTATTTTGTATATCAATCTTTAGTCATGTTATGACAAGCTGTTTGAAAAACCTATGTCTTATATTATTATATTTATTACATAGTAATATCATTCTTAAACTATAGATTAATACATATATAGATACAGTATTAAATTTATATCTACATCAGGTTCGATTCTCGCGATGACTGATACAATCAGTGAGTCAAATTTGAATCGGATAGGGTTTAAGTCATCTGTGGATCTTCTGTTACCAACTTCGGTTAAGGGACTCAAGACTCTTTTTGCCCTTTCTGTTCATAGACCCATGTGGTTCCCGAACCGTCTTTTCAAGGATTACATTGAGGTAAGAACGTACAGAAAGTTTGAAAATTATACATTTGGGTTTATTCTTTTCTTTTGTACACGAGAAAGAAATAAAATGTTACATTTCAAAAAATAAATCTTGTTCGGAACCTTGTGATCGAGTGGTAAATGAATAGGCTTGAAACACTAATATGTTTAAATTTCGATCCACCTGATGCTGCAGACAATTAAGTTACATTGTTCTAGACACCTACATGTATATGGAATCTTGTTTTCGACCCATTTAAATATTCAAAAATAAAGAATATCCATATATATTTTACTTTCTTGTAGAGATTAGTCAGAGTATTTCTATAGACTTATCAAGGTTAATTAAAAAAATATTCTCATTTGTTAAATAATATATTTATTGTAAATGTGAAGGTGATTGATACCAATAGAAAGGAAAAAGCAGAACTGTTAGAAGGTTTGGTCACCAGCAGCAACGAAGATGTGACCATCCCTCGTTTACAACAGGTTTTTATATAATACTGATCCATACAATAATTATTCACACAATATGCATAACTGTTTCATTTATTTACCTATAGAATTCCATACAAGAAGATTTCGATAAGAAATATCAATTACTCTCTACATAAAAGTACTCTAAAATACAACAATTTTTTTTAACTCCAAAGCGAAAGAAATTCAAAGTTACTCGCAAAAAACTTAGAAAGATTACTAAGAACTTGGAAATGGATCCTAATCATTTATAGTGTTCCTAGATTTTTTGGATTTTTTCAGTAAATCTTAAGGTTGTGGGACCTCTTGTGGAATTTTTAAAAATTATGTGGTATTTGTTTGAGAAAACATGGTATTCTTGGTCTATTTTAGTTTGCAGTGAATTGGTTATTAGAGGTAAACCTCCAACAGATGAAAGCACAAATGAAATAACAACCAAAGATAAGATAGAGTTGTTCTCGCAGCATCTAAAACTCATTATACACAAATAATCAAATTGCTTCTAATTAGTACTCGACTCATGACTTTTCTCTATATTTAATAGTTTGAATAAAATAAAACACTATATTCCAAATTTATAAAAAAACTAAAATAGTACGAATTTGATTTATTTTATGAATTAAATCCAAAAAATATTAGTGTATTTACCACTTAACAAAGCGATATATACATTTTTGGTTATGCAGAAAATTCATCTCTTGTGGGGCGAAAGTGATAAACTTTTTAATCTTGAAATGGCCAAGAACATGAAGGAGTAAGTTGCAAAGCAAAAGTTACTTTTCATTGAAATTATTACAGAATATTAATAACAATATATATACATATTCTCATTTCAATTCTGTTTTACAGGCAACTAGGCGAAAATGCAACAATGGATAGTATAAAAAAGGCAGGTCACTTGGCACATTTGGAGAGACCTTGTGTATATAATAAACACCTCAAAAAGTTTCTTACTGCAGTTTACTCTGGAAACTAAATTGGATGTAATTGACTTGACACATGATTCTCGATATCAAATTTGTGTTATTTTTCTTTGTTTTCTTTACTCTTCCTATTTCAAAAATAATGTAATCATAGTTTCAAAAAAAATATTAATAATTTAATCATATTATAACGGTATGAGTAATCATATTGTTGTAATTGTAAACCATGTCTTTTGCATTGCCTGCCTTGTCATAGGCAAAATCCTTAGCGTAACATGCATTGGGAAAAAATAAGTAAAACACTGGAAGAAAGTAAAACATTACCTCTTTTGTTAAATCACCTAATCACGGCTAAATATTGTTTTGATGGCCAAATACGTACATATACTCTCAAGTGCAGTGACCAAATTTGAATAAAAAAACATTACCGACTAGTAGGTTTGTCGTCCGGATCAGTTTGTTCGTGTGTGGACTGACTAATATTCGTTTTGGCGGGAACGGTAACTGAACCAAACATATACTGATTGCATAAGGAAACAAGCGGAAACAATTATCTGGCAGTTATAATAACAGTTTGACAATCTCCAATGTATTTTGCTATTTTCGACAAAATAGAAAAACTCTATAATGGAGATATGATTTGTTGTAATGTATTTCTCTAAAGTAACAATCTCCAAATATAAAGTAAAAGATAGAGGAATGTTATTTCTTCCTCTATAAATAGAGGAATATATAGTAATCTCTATTTTAGAAGAAGAAATGTAATAGGGATAATGTAATTTTCGGTTCTAAATGCTATTATAGAAGTAAATATAGAGGTGGACTAAAGAAGCTCTTATAGAAAAAATTACTGAAATGGGCAATTGGCCGAAAAATGATCAGTTACCTGAGTAGTTATCCGAAGTAGTTAAAAAGCAGTTTCAAGAGCAGTTACCGAACGGTTCTAGAACAGTGATCCAAAGCGGTTACTGGGGCAGTTATCAAGCAGTTTCTAGAACTATCATTTGGTAGTTGGGGCTGAGACAATTACTAGACTATGGAACTGTGTTAAATGGTTACTAGATTGAGCAGTCAAGCCGAGGCGGGTCAGTTATTGATTTGTAGTTAATTAAGTGATTTTCATGAGTCGGTTATTGATTTTCCTAAGCATGAAGAGGTTAAGGGAAAGGGAAAAACTGTCCTGAACTGCCTCTTGAAGGTATCTCGTGGGAAAGGAGATCAATTACTCCTTCTTACACGATATTCTGGACACAGAAATAAACCTAGAGGAAAAAGGAAGAATTCGATAGAAAGAGAGAGTGATACCGCCAAGAATGACTTATCTGGTCCTTATCCAACTAATCCAAGAGTCGAGTGATGGTTGCTCTAGTGTACTATGAGTCGTGTCAGGGCATCATTCGAGTGAAGTAATGGGTCACGATGAAGATCCAAGTCTGTGGCAGTAATTATGGCTGAAGGTCATCAAGTGGATAAGATCGTAATTTTACTATGGTACAGTATGTGCTGTCTGAAATGGTAATGACCAAATATGTGGAAAACTAGGCAATCGATTGATTGATGACAATGTGTGAATCATGCACGATTCGATACGTCCGAGAGAGACGAGATGGTGTATTATGCGTAACTTGGCTGATCGAGAGGCAGTTACAATCAAGAAACTTTAGCACATTGATACACTAAACTTGTGTCTTTCCTACTGCAAGCTAACGATGTAGATGTAGTATTTGACATTCAATTTCAGAGGACCAATTTACACTTTATCACTATAGGATCAGTATTAAGCTAAAACAATATGGGGGTTTTAAAATAAAAAATCGTAATAAGCAAGTAAGAAAGATGGTTTGGTTTCAGATTATAAAAGAGCTAGATTCAGGGTGATTCATTGGGATACTTAGGATCATGAGCTACACAACTATTCAGGAAAACAATGCGAACCAATCTAGAACTTGAACAACAAGATTAGATAAACCCACTGTCGTGGTGTCTACCAAATTATCAAGAAATCCTAATACCTAAACTATCGTTTGGATTAGAGACTGGTGACAAGCATAAAGATCAGATTCAATTGGTTCACAATTTGCCTTAACATCAGCTTTTGTTGCCTAAGGACAAATCGTCTATCATTGCTTTTTCTAGCAACCTAAAAAACTTTTGATGATTAGATTAAACCTGTAATCAGTTGATAAATAGCCAGTTTAACACAAGAAATAAGTATAGCAATAGATAGAGATATCAAAGAATAACAATCCTCTTTGTGTCTAACTCATTAATCCATGATCCCTAACACTCTAAACCTAACAAGCGACTACTCAGCCATGAACAGAGAAATCACAGAGAATAGAGATGAAGAAAACATGCCTGAATCAATAAATAATAAGCAAGAGGGTTTAGAAATCTTCTCCAAAGATTGTAGAGATTCTCCTCCCTCAAAGTTACAAAGTATTAAATAAAAAATCTCCAAAAGCTCAAGTCTGGTTTCTTGTGTAAAAAATAGCATAGCAAATAATAGAAAAGGGGAAAATAATATATATGGTGTGCTGGCGGCTGGAGAGGAAAAATAAGAAAACTAGGGAAAATCCTGAAATAATAAAGGTTTCCATAAAAATATCTGCCCCAGGAACATGCACTCGGGTTGCTCCGCTCGATCGGGAACAATAACTTCAGACTGTTCTGCGTGAAAATCACCAAATTGCACTGTTTTCTGCCTCTTTCGCTCCAACTAGTCCATCTCCCATCCAGTGCAACTCCAGACCTGTCATGACTCGAAAATGACTAAAAAGACTCGATAAAGACTCAAAAAAAAATTTAGAAAACACATATACAATGATGTCAAAAACACCATATATCATGCATGGCTTAGAGACTATTATCGAACATGTTTGTCTGTTAGAGTTGTGATGTGTATGGATCTCGATAGAGTATGCTCAACTTGAATAGAGTAAGTGTTTATAAACCTTATTTGATTAAGTTAGAGTCGTGCCTAGGTATGTTGTGGGATGAACGGCGTATCGAGGGAAAGTAGTGGAGTTTTTGGCGGTTACGACCGCAAGGATCGAGTGGAGATCAAGAGAATATGGCTTCGGTGTGATCTATCCGAACTAGTGTTATGTACTGAAGAGAAACGATCTAATGGGTGATTGTCCGCTATAGAGAATCATATCGGAAATGGGTGGCGAACAATTGTGATCTGGACGAGAGACTGCAGATTTACAACATTATGTTCAAGTGTAGAGACACGGTATTTAAATGAGAGATATATAAGCTTGTTTTGAGATGGAGGAGACATAATGAATGTGCATCGATAGATGTATGGACATGTCCAAACGAGAGTCCGAGTGAACATGAACCGCAAGGTAGAGAGGATGATCTGAGTCAAGGGGACTGATAATCTGGTGACACATTGACCGAGTTTAGTATATCCAGTATCTACTGGGAAGAGTCAGTCTGATCTGAAGGCTGTTAAGCCGAGTTATAGTTATGAATAATCATGATGGATCAGAATCTAGTTGTAGTGCATTGAGCATGGCTAACACTTGTATTGGATGGCTCAATCTAGACTAAGCCGTCTGTCTTTGTTACTAGGTCATGGGGATAGTTGGTTAAGCGACTAAGAAACAAGGGGATTCAGTCGAATATGATTGAGCTAACCGGATGAGGGCACATGGTGATAACCAGAATATAACAAAAGGATATATGAACAAAAATGACTAAGATACATGTTTAAATCGCTGTATTATTTTAGTAATTCGTTAGGGTGCTGGACTAGACTAGGGAAAAATGTGAATTGAACCTGATCTCGTTGAGGAAAAATGTTAAAATTCCTATATTTAAAGAAAATCTCTGAAAAGACAACATTTAGTCGAGGAAGCCAATCCACAATCGTAACGCAGGTAAGTAAAACCGGGTCGGAACCCTTCAGTTAGCCGTGTTCCCCTCGCAGACCAGAATTTGAGGTCAAATTTATACAAAGCCATCTGGACTAAATTTCAAATCTGAATCAGATCCAATTAAACCGAAATTGAAACTAGTCTCGCATCTTTCATAACAAAGTTAGACTTGCCGGCTAAAGAAACAAACCATACAGAAAGAGTGACTACCCGCTTCTAAGCAAAAGATTGGCCACCTTCACTCGCAAAAATAGATTGGCCACCTTAACTCGCAAGTCTGGTTCTCTAGTGGTGCTCTTGGATTTTATAATCCACAATCTCTTCAAAAATCTGTGCATCTTGACGTAATCTGGTCGTCCATACACCGCAGCTTGAACACCAGCCACGAGCTTAGCGATCTCACGATCCGAGAATCCTTCTGTCTTTCTCGCAGCCTCTATGACACTTGATCGATTAGGTCTCCTTTAACGGTTATCTTTTGTGACTGCTTCTTGAACAAATGGCTCCATTTAGTGTTCGTGTCTTTGTCACCTTTCTTGTCTTCACAAGATAGGTACTTGTTAAGATAGAGTTTAAGGAGCTTGAAACGTTCATTTTCACCAGGGAGCGGAAATTCGATAACTTCGTTGATCCTGTCAGTGATTGCACTGTTGAGATCCCCAGGTCTGATTGTGGCCAGAACCAGAACTATATCATGTGACTGATCACCGGTCCAAAAGAGTAAAGCGTTCAGAGCGCTACGCTGGGCCTCACTCATATACATGCTGTTACGCCTACAATAAACGATCAAGAATTTGATAAACTATTAAACATAACTCTGAGGATACAATAAAAGTAACAATGCGCTTAAAAAAATAGGTGAGAGCATCTTACTCTCAAAGGAAATCATCAGCTTCATCAATGAAAAGCAATAAACCTTTGTTTGATTTCTTAGTCCAATAAAAAATCTCATGAATTTTTGTAAAAGCCTGTGCATCCAGAGGAGCAACATCTCCTCATGTCATCATAGCGTAATCAAGACCCTGCAGCACAATATAATCATACTTATGTTTATAAGTTAAGACTCGAGTTTGCAGTTGTATAAAGAATACAAGAGTAAATAGACTAAGGCTAAGGAAATAAATAGCTTACCGACTTCCGAGCAATCTCTCTGGCCACCATAGTTTTACCAGTACCAGGAAGACCATAAAACATCATGTTGTGGAATGGCGCTTGATGTGACTTTGTATTCGCTGTGGTTCTAGCAAGATGCTCAATTCTCTTCTTTAGAGGAGGATGGAGAATTACATTATCAAGGAGATTTTCTCCTTTGGCAGATGCAGCTTTACTAAACTTAGAGATTTTGTTCTTAAACTGAGAAACTGAGCCTGCCCACGGAAATCTAACCATGAAGGATTCTCGGATAAGTGATGGCTGTCCAAGTATCCGGTTAATATAACCCCATGTAACCCTTGCACCCTCCCTGTTTCCATAAAAGTGCCATGTCAGAATTCTACAATACGCTTCCTAAACCACAACTATAGTGGTTTCTCAATAAAGCAATAAGATATGTAGTTAGGAGATGCAAACCGAGTTGTGTAAACCCCAGCGGCTAATGCTGTAGTTCCTCCCACAGTCATAATCAGCTTATTTCTGCCAGTTAATAGGGCCATGACTTCCCCCATCAAATTCAATATAGAAGCAAACGAATGTGAGGAGACAATTAAATAGAGAAAGCAACGTTGCTATCTTCTAAAATATTCCTACGAACATTACTTTATTTCAAAACAATCTAGAATCAGAATGACAGAATGACATAATTTAAGCATAACAAGAAGTCTAAATCTCAAGAACAATGGTTATAAGTTCTCCCCACACCTTCAATGTGGCCAAAGGTTGTGTTGATAGCTGCAAGCCATTTCTCCCTTTCACCATTTATCTTATCCAGAAGCATTCTTCGATTCTGCTCCTTAGTAAGTTTGGATTCTTGAGCTATGCCTTCAGCCTCAGCCATGGCTTTGACGCGAATTTTTTCTCGTTCAAGTTCAGCTCTCTTTTTCTCAGTCTGGCACTGCTATGCTTGAATCTTTTCTTCCGTGGCGATTCTTGTTTTCTCTTTCCGGATAGAAGACTCTTCTTGCATCTTAACCAACTCAAAATTATGCTGTCTCTGAGCTTCATGATCCGTTTGCAAAAGTTCCAAGCCAAAGATTTGTTAGTAAATGTACAATCTTTAAAACTCTTAAACATAGGCTCAATGTTTTTTTTTCTTCCCTGCAGTCGCTTCCTTGCCAACTCATCTTCATATCGAAGATTTTGAGCTTTTTCTTGCCCTTGCTACTGCAATAGATTTCTCTCTCCTCAGCCAATTTTTTCTGTCTTTCCTACCCCATTCAAATCCCCACGAAAAAAAACTTCTCAGCTTAAAACTATAAGCCACTGCAAGTCTGCAACCAGTGCACATCAAAACGTTGAAGCAGGCAACACAAACACATAAAAAACAGACAATTTTATTATTCATGACAAAAGAAAATACAAAACGATGCAATGAAAGCAGAGAAACATCACATACAATGATTCGAGCTTAAAGATTAGAAAAATGTAGATGTTGTAACCAATTTGCAGCAAAACTTAGAAGCATGCAACAAAAACACATGAAAAAAACAGACGATTTCACCATCCACGAACAAAGAGAATACACACTATCCAAATGAACTACACAGCAAATGAGTTACATTAGCACCAGGAACAAGTGACTTACGATATCCTTGTGTGCTTGAATAGCTTCATTATGTGATTTCTCAGTGGTTAATTCAGCTATAACCAAGTCTTCTCCTGCTTTCTCATAAGATCAAACACCTGGTGAACACAAACAAATACAATTAAGCAAAAAAAAACAACTGAGTCAAACAAATGAGTCAGCTCGATTCATCACCACCTTTTTGGAATGAGGAGAGCTGTTGATTTCACGAAGAGCTTTGCCGCCTCTCTCCAAGGACTCAGGATCGAATCAGATCCTTTGCGCTCATCAAAGTTTGACACAGAACATGGAAACCTTGACTGAACTGCCTTGTTTCCTTTGCTGAATAAACATGAGTAAGTGAGCTTCTTATCACGTAATGGTGGTGGCTTACCAGAAAAGAGTTCGACTTGGCTGAGCTTCTTTGGTATTTGAGAGAGTGGTTCATGGTGGTTTGGAGACATCAGAACAGAATTGGCAGACCAATGTGTTTTGTGAGCAACACTCCGGATCCGGAACTGTGTGATTAGGGCTTAAACATGGGACATATCAGTGAGTTCTTTGGATAACTCGTTTTTTTTCTTGGTGAAGGAGCAAAGCTTGAGTTATCCATAACAAGAATAAATGAACAATTGTCGGTTGTGGTCTTTGCATCAAATACTTGAATATTTTTTCAAAATACTCACAGCCTAGAACCACCACGTTTCCATCACCATATATATGAGCGATGGTAACTGCATCATCATAAATATCATATTTTGGCTCTTTTCCATCAAAGATTGGTGTAGCTCCATCAATCTCATTGTATAGCTCCATGGTTTCTTCTGGAACCTGCATATCCGTAGCAACCTTCATGATCTGTGTAACCGGTTGAGATTCAGCACCATCATTGGCTCTTCCATCACCAGCCTTCATCTTTCTTACTGTCTCCACCATATGAATCATGGTAACCTCAAGACTCCTAAATTTTTTAGACAAAGAAACTTTCATCTTTTGGAACTTCTCATGAACTTTACGGAGCAACTCAGCTTGCACTTCATGAAGGCCCACCACCACATCTTCGTTGTATACGTCATACACCGGCTCGCAAGGAGAGTAGACGTGATATCATCCGTACCTTCCTTCTCGCAAGCACCCTTTCCCTCCACAACAGCTTCATCCTCTTGGAAGCTGCTCACTTTCTTCTGCTTCTTAATGGGTGGCTCAGCCTTTGACGAAACACCAGCCTTTGTTTGTTTGCGTTTCATCTGTGTTCCCCAAAAACCTCTAACAAACCGAGCTGTATATATGTATGTTATCAAGTTAACGAGTTGCGGGTCATCTGCTTCATCCGGCCATTGAAGAAACATCTCTTCTACGGAGTCCTTCATAACCATTTTTCTCACACGAACCTACAAAACCAATCACCAAATACATAATAACTCAGCCATCAAAGTACTAATAACTAAGCCGTTAAAACTAATAACTCAGCCATAAAGTACCAAAACCCAGCCACCATATAAACACTATCTCAGCCATCAAATAACTAATATCAAAAAGCCCAGCCACTATATACATACTAACTCAGTCATCAAATAACTAAAACAAAGAGGCTGAGATAGTGTTTATATGGTGGCTGCATTTTTTATGCGTTAATACTATTTTGATGTGTTCATAAAACAACTAATAACTCAGCCATAAAATAACTAATAACTATGCCACAAAGTACCAAAAATCAAGCCCCCCTATAAACACTATCTCAGCCATCAGATAACTAATACAAAAAAAAAACCAGCCACTATATACATACTAACTCAGCCATCAAATACCAAAAAACCCAGCCTTACCTCGCCATGTTCTCTAATCTCCTCAGTAATGACAGTATCAAAACTTGAACGTGTACGCTTTCTACCCCATCGAAAAAGTGGAACTTCTTGCTCATTGACCACTCTCTCAAACGCTCTCCAAACCAAGTGATAGATTCATACGCCCAAACCAATAACACGTCCTTCAGACCGCTTATGGTGTATGTCCTTCCTTGTGGATTCAACATCTTAATAGATTGAACAAGAACTTCATATGCAGTCCGACCCCATGGATACGTCATCATGGCTTCCTCGTCGAACTCTTTTTGCACTTTCAAACGGTATCCTAGAATTATGATGGAAAGCATAAAGTCCCATGGCTTGAAGAAGTAACATCCCTAACAATTTACGCTTTTCAAAACTTCAGGCAGGAAATACCTCTAATGCTGACCTCAGTTCATCTAACTTGGGTCCCACTCCAAGCGGCAGATTCAGCTCCTCCCAAAACGCTTTGTATTGGTCATGTTCAAAACTTTTTTGTTGGCACTGGATCTGTGTTTAACCCAGTGGTCTCACCAAATTCGTGTAAGCTAAACCTGATAGGTTCATCACCAACTAGACTCCAAATCTCCTCCTTGTATACTCGAAGCTGACGACATAGTAGATAATGGACACTCCTACCAGACCACACACTTTTGCGTTCAGCTAGCTTCACAATAATTCCAAGAGGACCCTGCCTCATGTGATCCCACACATCCCGTCCTATTGCTTCTCTGACGTTAGGGAAATCTCCCATCTGCAAATTATGATTAATCTCTTTATTTTTTAGATTAGAATCTCCTTCAGCGTAAAATCGTGGAGGATAATCCCGTGCTTGATCTTCAGAAATTGCCATATGATCCTAAAACACATATATATAAATCAGCCGCAATAGAAACAAAACTCAGCCACAACATAATAAATAACCCAGCCACCATATAACGCAGTCGTAATAGAAACAAAACTCAGCCAAAACATAATCAATACATCAGCCAAAACATAATCAATAACTCAGCCAAAACATAAACAATAACTCAGCACAACATAATCTATAACTCACTCAAAACATAATCTACTAGGTGGTTTCCTGCACCATGTGCATAAATAAAAATTTTAAAAATAAATTTATATTTAAAAATAAAATTTAATTAATTTTAAAATTTATTATTTTATTACATTATTAATTTTACATTAATTATATGTACACATTAAGAGAAAATAAACAGTTTCAAATATATGACAGTTCTCTCGAATAGAATTTTTTAGTTTTTTTCACAAAAATAGATCTTAAAACTAAAATGACCAAAACATCATTTTTTATTTTGAAAATTTCAACTTTTTAAAAAAAAAAATTGTAATCCTGTCCCCAAAACCCCAATCCTCAACTTTAAACAAAAAAGTTTACGATTAGTTAACCCAAAGGATATAAGTGTATATTTACTTATTTTTGATAAAACATTTAAGTCTATCTTGGTCATTTTTATTTTAAGGTCTATATTTGTGATTAAAACTTTTTTTTAGGTCTATCTTCAAAAAAATTTCTTAAATGTATATTCAATAATATATATGTATCTTTTATCTTTTGGTTAAGTTATATTAAATCAGATTCTATACTATTAAGAGAAAATTTTGTTAGATATATAATTATCAAAATATAAAAATAAATAATATTTCTAAAATTTATAGATGTTATAAATAAAGCTAATGGTATTGGGATTAGAACATTTTAATTTTAAAAAAAACTGCATAAAATTTTGAAAAAAAAACTTATTAATAAAAAATATATAATTATAAAAATACACTTAAAAATATTTCAATATTTTTAATATTATTATATTTATTTCTACGATTATATTATTTATTATGTTAATGATAACTTATGAGTTCTTTTTCTTATCACTATTTTAATACAAATTTTTGTTTAATCAAATATAAAAAGTAATATAAAAATATTTTTTTTTTATTTTAAATTATATTTAAGAATATGCATGTATATATTTAAAATTATAATCTTAGATATTTTTTATCTATTTATTTTAATTAAATATATTAAATAAATTTGTAGAAAATTTTATAATTATCAAAAATTAAAATTAGACAATATTTATTAAATTTTTAAATATATAAGAAATTAATAATTTTACGATTAAATTTTAATAATTTTCAAAAAATGTATACATTTTTGAAATTTTTGTAATAAAATTGTATAGTTTTAAAATATATAATTAAATGATATTTTCGAAATTTTTGATGCCATATTGGTATATATTTATTTTAATGATGATTTATTAGTAACTACCATATTTTAAAAATATTTCCAAAAATATAAATCGACATTAAATGTAATATATGAGTTGTTACCATATTTTATAAAGTTTTCCAAAAATATATATTAACATTAAATACAATTGTCCATGTCATATTTAATCATATGCCATATCATCAATTCTAGTAGACATGTCATCATTTTTTTGTGAAACTAATTCTAGAGAGGACATGTGGCAAAATCACTTCACAAATAATGTATAGGGGATAACTCAGCCACAGTAATCAATAACTAAGCTAAAACATAATCAATAACTCAGCCAGATCATAATCAATAACTCAGCATAATCTATAACTCAGTCGAAATGGAAAACTATATTTTCACAACGTAGAGCAAACTCAACTCAGCCACACTATACAATAACTCAGTTACAACATAATCTATAACTCAGACACGTCGTAAATCAAACTCGGTCACAATATAAATCAAACTCAGCCACAACATACCATAGGAATACATTGCTCTTGTACACAGTCTGGCCATGGGAAGACATTAAATTGATGTGGTTTATGATTGAATAAGGTCAGGTTGTGATATATAATAAAACTTGATGAACCTTGAGGTAGAATCTCAGCCTTTAGGTTCCTATTCAGAGTTCTTGTTAAATGTGCTTAAAATGGTGAATTTGAAAATATCATGTATTCTAAATTGCTTAATTTAATAACACATCGCAAAGAAACGGTTTCATTTTGCATGTGGATCTTACTGGTTTCGGAAAAAGAATCAGATGGCATCGATAATAACTATTGTACATGCTTTCTGTTTATTGCGTACAGACTTTAGCTCCAGCAAGAATGTTAACTTCAACAGGACCTGTGAGCAAAACCCATTGGACAGACTCAACAGCTAACAATCCTTCACCTCCTTCCACTATTGGTATTTACGATCTCTACCATATCACTAACTCATATCCAAGAGCAGTGTATATGGCCTTCGATTTCGATTTTATGTTCTTCTGTTCATCAACACACCATGTCAATGCTTGTAGGTTGATATCTTTTCCCAACTTCAGATATATAGAACAGCAAGATATAAAACCAAAAGAAACCACTCAACTACTCTCGGTCAGCCTCTCCATCATCTTTGTTTCTCTTGTTCACTCACTCTCTATTTTTGTTCTAAAACTCACTCTGTTTTGCTTGTGTTTCATTATTACACAAGACACACATTCTCTTTACTCTCTCCCGTTTTTGTTCACTTGTTCTTGTAGAGAGAGAAGAGAGTAACCTTTGAATGTCTATATTGTTACTTTCTCCAACTTTCTCTTATTAGAATTGTATATTTTTCTTACAACAACACAACACTAACTTTTCTAGTTACACAATCCAAGTCTTTTTTTACTTTCTTCCTCCTTGTTATCACGCTTCTTCTTCACTCTTCCGTTTCTTGCTCATCAAGTCTCTTCTTCTTCTTCCTTCTTTGTAGCTTGTTATCTGCTATTCTTCTTCGTTCTTCTTCTTGGGACTTCATCTTAATCCACTTCGTTTTTATATTTAATCAAAGTTCAATTCCAACTAAAACTATTTTTTAACTCGATGCTCTTCTTCTCCACCTTCTTACTCGTTGTTTGATACTTTTTCCAAAATTACAAAATCGATTTTGGTTCATTCCATGGATGAACATGTTTTGGTGAAGGTGAAATCGTAAGTGGATTTGAAAGCATAGAATTTGAGACTAGAATTTGACAAACAATTGTATTCCTATTTTCTGTGTAAGCGATGAAGAAAAAAAAACCATGTACGGTAACAACGTTAGAGCATGTTTATTAGTAAAAATCTTAAGAGTTTCTTAAGTGGGCTATTATGAATACTAGTTGCATACTCTCCGCGCAAGCGCGGAGCTGAGACCATTGTGTTTGCGTGTATTTTTTTCGATTGTTAGTTTAGGGGATTCTTCTAATGACACCAAATAATAATGAAATGGAAAAAATGTAGTAAGAGTGTAAAGTGAAAATATTGTATATATAATCTGTTAAATGTTATTTATATGCGAAGTAAGATTTATAGGAATAGTTAGGCTATAATATAGTTTTTAGTGTGTAAAAGTAGGTGTCTTTTTTTCTGTAAAAAGTTTTTATATCGTAGGTCAAAACTTGATATAATTCTATATTTATAGTATGTATATTTTTATTAAACAATTTATCAATTTGAAATAAATAATTAAGTTAATATTCGTTGTTTATGTTTCATTAGATAGGTTTTTATATATGTTTTTTTGTAAGTTTGGGTTTTGTTCATAAATGATGTGGTATTTTTATCTACGGCGTCATCGAATGTGGGAATCCATTCGCCGGAGTCTGGATTCGGCGGTAAGGAATGTTTTCAATGAAATTATAGTAGTTATTAAAATGTAAGAGAAATTACATATTCATTTAATAAACAACGAAAAATACTTAATTTTGTTGTTTATTTTATTTTATTTTACATACAAATATTTTGAAAATATATTAGGAATGTGTTAAATGTTATTTATATGTGAAGTAAGATTTATAAGAATAGTTAGGCTATAATATAGTTTTTAGTGTGTAAAAGTAGGTGTCTTTTTTTCTGTAAATAATTTTTATATTGTAGGTCAAAACTTGATATAATTCTATATTTATAGTATTTATATTTGTATTAAACGATTTATATTTTAAAATAACCTTAATTAAGTTAATATTCGTTGTTTAAGTTTCATTAGATAGGATTTTATATATGGTTTTTTGTAAGTTTGAGTTTTGTTCATAAAATGATGTGGTATTTTTATCTATTAAAATGTAAGATTATTAAAATGTAAAAGAAATTACATATTCATTTAATAAATAACGACAAATAATTAAATTTTGTTGTTTTTTTATTTTATCTCACATACAATTTTTTGAAAATATATATTAGGAAATATGTGCAATGATTTAACTTTTTGAGCTCGTATTCTATATTATTCAAGCCTCATTAAGCCATCCACGTAGGCAGCCGCGTGAGACTCACTTTTCTTTTTTTGATCTCTCTTCGTTTTTGGATCCATTTTTTATTATTTTTGGGTTGAGCTATATTATAATAGGATATTTTTAAGGCTATTTAAGTCATTCGCGTAGGCAACCGTGTGGGACTTGCTTTTTTTTTTTGTTTTTTTTTATTGTTCGTTTTTGGATCCATTTTTAACTATTTTTGGGTTTGTACTTGTTAAGCTTTAAGGTTTATCCAACTATTTTGATCTTTAAAACAATAAGCCCAAAAACATAAAAACCTTATAAACAAAAAGCCCATATGATAATAACTCAAATAAAAAAATAAAAAATACATGATAGCTGCGTGGTTTGAACCCACGATCTTGCATGATTAATTAGACACCTTATACCACTTGGCTAAAGTGTATTTCATTGTTCATAATCATCTTACCAAGACTATGGGTTTTTAAAAATACGTACGGGACCCACAAAACTGCTGACGTGACGCGCTATGGAGCCTAAAGTCTACTATTATAATATAGATTTAACTAATATCATTAATCTAAGAAATTTTATTAAGATACAATTAATTATGGTGGTTTATTGGTAGTTTCTGAATTAAAGTTTTTAACAATAAAAATCAGTGCATGCACTTATCAGATAATCAAACAAGAGAGCTTGATCAATGCACTTATCAGATAATCTAACAAGAGAGCTTGATCAAGCGAGAAAGAGTAGCAGAATATATTATTACATACCGCTGTTGCGACCCATAAGCTTGACAACACCGATACCGTCCTCTATATTCTCAGCTTCCACATGTGTTGTGTTGATAGCTCTTTGAGCCTCTTCTACAGCTGTGTCAAACCCAACAGATTTGCCTATCACCTGCAACAACAGAAAAATGTGAGACTTTTACTTTCTCTATGAAGGTGAAGTGATGTAAGAGAGGGATGCATACATATATGTATGTCATTATTGATTGTTTTGGGGATTCCAACAACTGCAACTTTCAGGCCACGTCTTCTGATCTCCTACATTGTTACAATCACAAGATCAGTCAAATACTGAAATAGTATAAACTTGCAAAGGTTAAAATGAGATTTACCTCAAATATAACCGATGCTCCTCATTGAGTTCCATCTCCACCTATAATGTAAACCTGAACGATGACAAAAACAATCACATCAAGAAGTGAGTTTTTTATTTACATTCCTTTAGGATGAAACAAGGTGTAAAGTGGTGGTTATAATCCAAACCTGATTGATTCCTCGATCTTGAATGCTGTCAACTATCTTTATGGTATCATGGCCACCTCGTGAGGTCCCAAGGATGGTCCCTCCTCGCTTATGGATATCATTTACGAATTTAGAGTCCAAGGAGACGTGTTCTTAGCATAAAATCCTCTATACCCACCCTGAAAAAAAAGATTCAAGCTTTGAGAAAATGAAACAAATAAGAGCATGTATGTTGCTAGATGAGCATGAAAACCAAAAAAAAAAAAAATATATATATATATATACATACCTTCTGAGGGACACTGTCATCAGCATCAACAAAGTATTACCTAAAAATTTCCGCACAAAAATCAAGAAAGAAAATCATGTTACGATTGCAAGGTAACATAACTAAGAACACCTTATTTGCCTACATAACGGTGAGGAAAAGAGACTACTTAACAACTGAGTAAGCTGGATTGTCTTGCAATGGATTAGGATAAGTCTGCAGTTACATAGATCATCAACAGCTTAAACCAGAAAGTTTTGATGGAAGATATCTGAATCAGAGATGGGAGTATACAGGAAGACCGGGAAGGTAATCGGAGAAATGAGGAATGTCAGAGACCAGGAAGGTAATCGGAGAGATCAAAAGCCAGAGAGAAGAGAAAACCAATGAGAGCTATGAGATGGAGAAGAGCCACCGCCGATTTGCTTCGTCGCCGAGGAGATCACCCACGATCGTCTCCCCCTTCGTCGAGGAGAAACCGAGAGTTTTCTTCGTCGACGAAAAATGATATGCTTTCTCCCCTCGCATTCTCCCAAACGCATATCATCCCGACGCGTGTCCAACAAAATGCATCCCTTGTAGCTCTTAATTACGCTACGTGCCTTAAGGTAATTCTCTTTTTTTTCTTTTCTTTTTAATTCTTGTCAGTAAGTAAGAGCTCCTAAAGATACCCCAATAATTATGGTCTTAGTTCCTGTTTTTATAAAGCTATTTTCCTTAAATTTTTTTTAGTCTTAATATTTTTTTAACTAATCCTAGGTGGCAGTTTGATTAGTGTAAAGAAGTGGGGTGAATTGTATAACTCACCTTAGGGTGGTGAACCCAAATTCAAAAAAAAAAAATGTAAGATTTCGAAGAGTTTTCTCTCTGACTCTATACTTCTCACAGTTGTTAACAGCTTCCGTTAAAATTACACAATAACTCAGACACTCGGTTAAGAGGTTAGTTAGACAATTTGTCAGTTAGCTAAGAACATGTGGTTGATCACATGCATTATCAGGAACCATTAACTAAGGCTTTGTTTTATAAAACTAGTATTTGTTTAAATTAAAATCGTTAGAAATAGTAGAAAAAGATTAAATTGACATACTTGAACCATCTGCAGTTTAACAAAAGTGAGTTGAAGATATTCGTAAAGACATTTTAGTCAATTTGTAGTAGGTACATATCGCAGTAGACATCAAGCGCTCTTCACTAAAGTCAAATGTGTGAAATCATCGTTTCTGATGAAGAACATGCAAAGAGTTGTTTGATTTTTTATTGGCATGCTAATAGTCCATATTGTTTGAACCGAGAGTTTGATTAGAGTATTATCACTATATACGAACTTAAATCAACTGGATTACATTACGATGGAATTGAGAAATAATTTATTACATCGTTGGAAACCAAATAGGAACAAATAAAAGCCAACAGAATGTAAGCAATAATAACATGGAATCAAACAGTTTTATTTATATATGCTTCATGTGAAACAAATAAAAGCCAATAGAATATAAGCAATAATAACATGGAATCAAACAGTTTTATTTATATATGCTTCATGTCTCCATCTCAATAGAGTTTAAGGAAAATATATAGTTATTTTTTGGAGCTCACGAAGGATCTCACTGGCTTCAACTAATGTACTCAGGAAGTGGGATCCGTCCTGCTTCAATGTCATTAACATCTGCAACGAGCAATTCATAGTGTCTTTTTACCTCTTCAACTGTTTTTCCGCTTCCGCTAACTGCTCTTGCCACATTTTGCCATCGGTCAGGAGTGTCCTTGTCGAATATAGCCAAAGCCACTTCGAACTGTTTGTTCTCTTTGGCTGTCCATGATGAGGTAGAGTTCCGGGAAGTGCTGACTGACTTGGAAGCCATTAGTATGGATATGTAGGATAAAAGAAAGAGGGATGTTGAGAAGTGGGTTTGTATCAACGATGAACAATGTTGATTTGCATTTAGTGGAAGAGTGTGGAGCTCCTTATATATTGGAGAAAAAAGACATATAAGCCAGTTGGAGCCTTGGAGGAATATCTATTTTGAAATGGAAGATTTCGAGTGACACATTAGCAACCACATAGATCTATGATGATCATCATCATTATAGTCCCTAGTTAGTGAAACTGAGAGATTCTTTAACCATTGCTATAGAAAATTAGGATGCTTCCTTTTCTTGATAACATATTTAATTCTTTAGGGTAAACCAAAAATACTATTGATCCCTCCCTTCCCTCTTTCAGTATTTTTAATCTTATGCTACTCAAATGTGATAAGAACATTAAGATCAAATTACATTTTATACGTTTGTGATTTATCCTTATTACAACTCATTTATATGTAATGACATATCTCCTATACTCTTAAATACAAATATCTTTATGCTTAAATGAAACTGATTGTGTATAAAATACACCACAAACAAATAAATGTATTTAGCTGACAATTATCTCATCAAGAGCATGTGATTGTTAAGCTTGTGTTTAATATTTTTTGCAATTTACATCTTGTGTGATTTTGATAATAATATCTATTAGAGTTCCTTTTTGCAGATATTATTGGATTAGCGGTTAGATGATATATGTCTTTTCTCTGATTAAGCTTTTATTTAATTCTCTTACATTGCAAGGACTGTGACGTGAATCGGATATTGCCATTATTGGTCTTAAGCTTATTGAGCAACTTCAGGTAATCTTACAATTACTGGTTTATATTGAGCATCTATAAAAATGGAACATCTTTTCATGAATATATATAAAACCGTATTCAAGTCGGATGCTTTAGCTAGTCGGTGTAGGTCTACGTCAGAAAGTGATTCCAATCATTAGACAATAAGACAAATCCCAGACGACACACAGTACTAAGATTTTGTACTTTGACATAATCAATCAGAGATTTTAACCTTCTAAAACCGTGGGTGCCACGGAATAACAATCTTTGAAATATTAGGTCCGTTTATTCAAAACTATCAATATGTTATCCTCATCAAATTAATCTTTGTTGCACCCTCTTTTTTTTTGTCCACGTTGCAGCCTCTTCTAAACTAGTTTTAGTTTTCTTACCCTAGCTCTTTTATATCTTGGGGTCTTGTTGCACAAACATAAATTGAAATGAGAAAGGGAAAAGCAAAACATATCTAGGAATACTCAGGTGTTCCTGTATTTTTTTTCTTCCTTTGAACATGGTTAGAGAATCAGACAAATTCCCAATCTTGGGATCTTATCTTCGAGAGATCTTCTGCGTCTTTGCCACGTTTCCTGTGTTTCTTGGTTTTAAACATTGTTCCATTTAATCACAAGATGGTGGTTTAGTGGTAAGCAGACTTTAGGATTGATAAGTAATCCGAATTCGAAGACATCCGAATATATTTTATCTTTTGGCCACGTAGATATAAGTCTATTTTACAGTTTTTGAAAAATATCCAAAGTGAAAGTCCATTTGTGGATGGTACTATCTCTTTGGAGATTAATCTGAATTGAGATACCCATAAATTTTTTTTAAAAAAAACATTTTTTAATTATCAGATTATTATACTACTGCGAGGTTATTGTCTTACATGGTTTTCCTTAATGGTTCTCACAACAAATTATATGAGTTTTATATCTATGAACATGTATTATTAAATTCTTAAATGGATTTAGAAAGGATAAAGAAACAAAATAGTACTGAAATATAGAATAATTATCTCTTATATAATCATGCAGGTATAAAGCGGTTTTTAGCATTGTAGAGAATTGGTGTCTTCAATTAGATTTTTCAAAGACGTTTTAACTTTTTTTATATATTGTGAAATATTAGAAATTTGGTCAATGTTTATAGGGAATATATATATATATATATATATATATCTTAATTAAAAAATTACTACACATTACATATATTATATTCTTAACTGAGAACACATTTAAGTGAAACCGTTTTAAATTGATTGACTTTAAAATATGACATAACTAGAAAGATGTGTATTGCTAATTCAATGCCACCTATAATTATAATTACCTAAATTGTTGATTGGACTTGTGAGTAGACAAAAGTTTCAATTAAAAGATAAACAAAATAAATTTTTATTCAGTTGAACTCATTTCGTAAACAAATAAATATGTTAGTCAAAAAATATAGAGTAGTTAAATCAATAGACTATCATTACATAGAAATCTAATCATTACTATTACAATATTAATAAACAAATTTATCTTAATATATGTCTATATATAACTTTATCATATTCTAAAGTATACATGATAAATATTTTAATTTATATGAACTATATAATTTTATCTCAAAGATAAAAAATAACAATTTCAGCATATTATAAAAAATATATATGATAAAGAATATATATATATATATATATATATGTATGATAAAAGTATTAAATATAATTATTAGTATATATGTAAAACGGTGTTGTAAATGTAGTTTAATATGAAGACTATGATAAGATCCGCACAAATGCGTGGGATGAGAATTTTGTATAAATAAAATAAGAAATATATATTTTTATGTTTTTATATAGAATAAATGAAAAATTAGTAATTATTATGTATATAATTAAACTAGCGTGAACACATAAATGAAAAAGCACACTTCTTTATTTATAACCACTTTATATAAGTAAATCTAAACAATAAATGATATTAACATAGATATATATATATATATATATATAGTACATTTCTAATTTGGCTATCTATTAAATAAAGTTTCATACTTATATGGTTTTATAATCATTTGTAAACAATTAAACAGTTTATAACATAATTTTAATGTGAAAGGTTAAATCTTTATAGTAATTCATAATCATTTTAAAAGATCAATTCAAAGTTTGAAATTAAAGTATTAAATTTTCAAGACTTAATCAATGCAAACTTTGAAATTAAAATATTTTAAAATATAGTTTAATTTAAATGTCACTATATATATAGTCTTAATATCTATTAAATGATATGCTTACTCATTAATTTTATAATCGTTTGTATTTTGTTATAACAAAAAAATTAAACTATTAATCAAAAAATATTTTATGTGAAATTTTTAAACATTTTATTAATTTATAATCGTTTTTAAAAATTTAAAATATAACTTATACGAAAAATCCAATTTTTATAAGATAGGTAATGTGATTGTTTAATTCATTTTCAAAATACATATTTAACAAAAAGAATAGAGGCTACCAAAATTTTATCAAATCTTTCATATTCAAATCATTAATTGTGTCATATATACATTTTAACCACATAAGGTAATTCCATAGATATTATTTAAGAAAAAAAATATATGATATTAATAATAGTTTTATAATTAGTATAAATAAAAGTATATTATATGTTTATACGGACCAACATTTTTTTCTAGAAACTTTGAGAAGTATTTTAGTGATGACACGTGTCATAGCTAACATGTTGTAATGCTTCTCTTTTAATATATAGGGAATTTGACAATAGCAGGTGAGATTTCATATAGAAACGAGTGAAATGTTGAAATAATATAAGCTTGCTTTGAATTATAATCGAGTTATTAGGCGGAGAAATATTAGGCAAAAGTGTTAGTCGTTCTCATATCTTTATTATAAATAAAGATTAGCATAACAAATCAGTCACTGTGAACAGAGAGTTGTATTTAACACACTTTGGTTGGAACATCTACCTCAGAAGCAGATATAGTAAATTGGTTTCTATGAATGGAAAAAGTGCATTGTATTAGGCTTGTTTTGTTATAATTTTAAAAGATAACTTATTAGGTATAATTAGTATTCTGAGAGAGATGGCAAACCAAAAGGCCAAACCAGGTTTGAATACTTTTTTGGTGTTTACAAACTATAATGAACATAATTAGGTTGACAAAACATTGGTGAAGGTGAAGACTTTGTAACTTAAAATTATTCCGTATAAGAGATATAATGTTCAAACTGAAAAAAAAATTATAAGATTATTTGATTTTATTGATTGTGTTTTTTTCGATATGGATAACCATTTAGCTTACATGTTTAAATAAAACGATTCAAGACATATTAAGTCATCAACAAGGATTTATCTCAGGGGAATACATTTTTACTGATCTTTCCTTTTTGAGTTTGATCATGGTCTTTTATTTGCAGTACACATACATTCAGACAAACTCTTAAAAATTGGCATGGAGGCTACTATATCAGTTCGAATAAACATTATGTAATATTCATATTTTGACATACTATTTTATATTTAATCAGTTCGACTAAGTTTTAACTTTTATTTAATTCACATACTCATTTAAAACTATAAACTTCACATTTCTCCAGTAAGCACTGCTAATATCAATTTATACACTAAGTTTTAATTATCACACTTCTTTAAATAAAAATCTTTTACTTAAAAAAGTGAAATATCAATCAATGAAAAATTATGTTTATGTAACTCAATGACAGGCATCATTATACAATTCTAAGATTAGAGTTGATATGTACATAAGTTTTCTAAAAATGATATGTACTTTAAAAATAAACATAAATGATGAGGATATAAATATCATACATATTTTATTTTTCTAACTTATATTTCACATATATATATATATAAAAGTCATAAAATAATATTTAAATTGATATTACAAAAAGGAAACAAAATAAAAAAACTACTAAACGTTGTTTGGGTCAAAGTAGTTATGGCCGGTGTCATCTTGTGTCGTTGGATGTTGCGGCATCCCAAGAGCCGCTCGTCTCGCATTCAACGCTTGTAGCATAGTTGGATTTCCCACCGCAAAGAAGTGAATCCAAACGAGCCTTCTGAGATCCATTTGAGAAGTTTTCTCATCCCATCTCGAAACATATGACGAAGTCGCTCTTGGGACTTCGTTGACAGAGCCTATTCCCACAACCCATCCCTTCTTTCTGGGAGACACTTTTACCAAAAAATATATATACATTATAAATATTTAATTATATTATATAAAAGAATATAAATAAATCAATTTTTAAAAAAATTTACCTCTTCGAAAATACGGTCGAATTCTTCCGTAGTTAATTTGGCTGGTAATCCATCGGAAGCCTCTTGGGTTAACTGTGTCTCCCGCTCTTCAACTCGAGCAGCCACATCGTTATAGAGTTTCTCCGATGCTGGATCAACAAAAACTCCGTCTGATGTGGCGTGAGTCATCTTGAAAAGTTCACCCAAAGATGGTAAAACTCCACTTTTCTCGTACTACAGAATAAAAATTAAATTTTAAAAGAAATTAAGTAATAAATAAATTAAAAGAATTAAATTAAACATTTAAAATTAAACTTACAGCATCTAAATGGATCCTGGAGTGCGGTTTTTGCCCAGTTCTATGAAGCATTGGGTCGTTACCGTATTTGTCTTTCGTTCTCCGGCTTGTAGAGCACTTGGCCGACTTCTTGACCGACTCAGGATGGCTTCAAAAGGCGATGAGGCCATCCCATACATGCTTTGAGATCTCGCTGGGATTTGCTTTATACCCGTGGAATTCCCACTTGTCCTTCCAATCCGAGACGATGTTGGCAAGACGGAGCTTTGCCTTTTTTTTTCAAATCCCGCCTTCACCCTCTCGGTGAGCTATATGTTCCAGTGTCACCTTTGCTTAAAATGTCTTTTTTAGTCCATATTAAGATTTTTTTTTTTTTTTTTTTTTTTGTAACAAGTCCATATTAAGATAAACAATGTAATATTTAATAATTAAAATTTTAAAATTATTTACCGCAAACATTTTGAACAACGTTCTCCTAACGTGTTGTGGAGTTCTCGTCTAGTTTGGATGGACCTCGAGAAAATAGCCTTTTATCGTGTCAAAAACACTCCGACTGACTCGATTGTTGGCTCCAAACCTGAAAATCATACCAATTTATTATAACAAATATCTAATAAAAATGTATAAAAAAAACTTACCAAAAAGTGCCGCGCGGTCGATCAGGATCAAAAATGTCTAACCCCTCTTGGCCCAGTTGTCGAAGAAGATCCTCCACATTATATGTGGCGTAAGGTGCAGATGGAGGTACCCGCAAATCTGGATGAAGCTGCTCAGCATCAGCGGGTTCATATGGAGGAGGGGGAGCTGGAGCATGAGGGGGGTGCTGGAGCAGGAGGTGGGTGCATGTGAAAGGGAATCTCATTCCCGGATAATACGCCTGAGAGTCAGGGATAGCGTCGGATGAGGACGGTGCGGAAGAAGACGACGGTCCAGTAGAACTGACGCCATCGCCAAACAACTCAGCATAAGTAGCACGGACAACTGGTCTTACTCTAGGAGCCATCTACAATATAATTAAAAATGTCATCATCTTGATTATCGTAAATAAAACACGTAAACTAATCACTTATACTAATTTCCTAAGCTAATCACCTAAACTATCCACCTAATTAACTACCTAAACTAAACTAGAAAAAAAGGAGAGAGAGAGAGACTTACATCGAGTTGGAGAGGAAGTTGGACGAATGAACTATGCATCGTGTTGTGGTTTTTATAGAAAATTGACTTTCGTCGTAAATCCAAGTAACGTTATGATGAAAGTACCAGGCCCGTGTTTTTTTACGTCGACATTACGTGGCCTGGTTTACGACGAAAGTACCAGGCCCACGTTTTTTTACGTCGACATTACGTGGCCTGGTTTACGACGAAAGTACCAGGCCGCGTTTTTTACGTCGACATTACGTGGCCTGGTCTACGACGACATTACGTGGCCTGGTTTACGACGACATTACGTGGCTTCTTTTACGACAAAATTACCAGGCCCGCATTTATTTACGTCGTTATTACGTGGAAAATATGAATCCCCGAATATCAAATCCTTAAAGCCCAAAGTTACTTATCTTACAACATCATCTCTTATTTTTATTTTTCTCTTAAATCTTTTACAGAGTCATCCTGTTTATCCAATTTTTCTAAACCCTAAACTTTTAATCAAACTTTTAAAACCCAAATGAATAGTAGTTATATATTATTACATAAGAAACACAACATTTGGTACACATTGTACATCATTCAAAATCATTCAAGTTCTCATCAACATCAGCAGAATCATCATCAATCATCATCACTCACTATCATGTTCAGCATGCCACCTCATCGCTCTGGCAGTTATCTCCGATTGATATAATCTTTTCAACCTGCATGTAATTGGTAAGTACCACATTCTTTGGTACGGTACCCTATTCCTCTCCCGACCTTGCGATTTGAATCGTGGCTTCTTGCAGAATCGATACTCTTCTAGATTCTCATCGTCTCTCCAGTAGATCATGCCAATGCAAACATCTATCATCTCCGAAGGCAACCCGAGACTATAAACCAATTTATGAATCTCATAATAAGATCCACCTGACAAGTTGTCTTCTGGCAAGTACTCTTTGAACAACTCGGCCCATGGATCCATGCAATTCTCAAATAGATTATGATCCGTTTTAATATTCATCATCCTAGCTGCTAGAGACAATTTAGAGAGACCTTCTCTACAATCAGTGTAGATTGGTTGATTTGCAGCTTCTAGCATTTCATAAAACTTTTTCGCATCCAAATTAGGTTCTTCCACATTTCTAGTTTCATCAGCTATTTTTGTAGTAGTTTCTAAAAATGCATCAGTAATCATGTCGTGAACCCTATCATGATCTACCATCTATTCCTCATGATGGTAATTATTTTCGTTATGCAGATGATTTGATTCCTGATTACCAGCATTATGATAATTACTATTATTACTACCAGCTTCATTTCCACCATAACCTTCTCCATGTTGAAACAAAATATAGTAATGTGGTGAAAACCCTCTGTGTACTAAATGTTTCCATACAGTTTCACTACGTGCAAATTTTGTATTTTTGCACTTCAAACAAGGACTGAACATTTTACCGCTTTCCTGCATGAGCGGTAGTACAGCCTGCCTGTTGCATGAATGTCTCTAGCCCGGAAAGAAATGCATTCGTCACTCTACCGGCGGAATCTTTATGCGTATACATCCAACTCTGTAATTCGTAAATATTTCCACCTCCAGACATTTTTTTTTTTAATTTATTCTTCTTTTTTTAGTTTGTGTAGATTTACTTAAATATTTCCCTTCAATTATAAATTGTATGTTTTGTATTTTTTTTTTTTACAATCAACGTAACAGTTCCTAACAATCCCGCATAGCTTTCCTCGAACTATTTACTCGAGAAAAAGCTATGAGGAATTGATTAGGAACTATTCCGATGACTATGTACTTTTTTATATTTGTTGGTGTGTTTAGAAGAGTGATCAAATGACTTATATATAAGAAATTTTCGAGTAAGGTAGGTAAAGGTGTAACAATGAATTTACAAAGTTTTTACAACGAAATATTTTACTTGTCATTTACAACTTAACCACATGCGGTTTACTAGAGTTTTACAACGAATATAGTTAGGTGAAGCTCACTCCATAAATGTTTTCTCGAAAAATTAACTTTATAAGGATTCATCGTAAACATCACGTAACATTACAAGTAAGTTACGATGAAATGGCTCTTTCCTCGTTCTCTCGTTTTAATTTTACAATTGTCTTACGACGAAATATATTCCACGTAATTTACGCGGTCTTTACGACGAACTCAATATTCGTTGTAAACTCCATGTAATGTACACGTAAGTTTACGACGAATATTTTTCGTCGTAAAGTGTCGTCGTTATAGAAACGTTTTCTTGTAGTGAAATTATATTTATGTTCGCACATACATATTGTATTTACATCATCCATATATAATAGGTAACTACTGTTTCCATATTTTATATATATAATATGCATAAAATTTATGAATTATAATAATGCTTGCATATATATATATATATATATATATAATTTAGAAATTATTACAGTTTTTTTTTTAAATTTTAATATTTGAGCTTTGACATCTTTTAATTATTTATATTCTTGTCTCATAGTGCTAGACACTCTTGTTTTATTTCAGGTCTTTTCAGGTTATTCAGCTTTAGAGTTATTCAGATTGGGTGTTTATGACCCATTACAATTTTTGGATCGGTTCAGTTCAAGTAATGTCGGATTGGGTTCGCATTTAAATTTTTTAGAGTTATTTGAGTTGGGGTGTTTAGGATCTTACATGGGGTGTTTAGGACCCATGTAATAACCAAACATTTTCCGGATCGGTATAGTTTGAGTAATGTCGATTCGGTTTGCATTTATATTTGTTTTTGTAAAACCCGAAATAAAACCGAATTAGAAATAGTTTTATTCATGTTTAAAGCCATAAATTTCAAAAAACTTTGAAAACCCGAATTAACCTCGGAACTCCAAAAAGGGTAGTTTAGGTAATTAAGAGTTTTTCATATAATCATTTATAATTTATATTATATATTATGATAATTAATAATTTTATTATCTTTTGAATATTTGGATATCTGTTTGGTTCTTGGTTCGGTTCTGGTTTTAGTTTTGGTTTTCGGGTTTGATAAAACTATTTGGGTTTTTTTTAATTTTTGTCTGGTTTTGGTTTTAGTTTTTTTTTTTTTTGGTTCCAATTTGTTTTTTGGTTTGGGATAAAATGTTCAAGACTAACTTTCTCATTAGTTTCTTATCTGGGGTTTAGTATCTATCTTATTAAAAATATTTTTCCATATTTTTAACCTCAAAATATTTTAGAACTAGGTATGTGTCCGCGCTATGCGCGGGATTAAGTCATTAAGCTACATAATATTATTGTACTTACCACTATTTTTTAAAACTACATAAAACCTTTGTTTGGGCCTTCGGTGATTCTATCATTTTCTAATGTATTATCTCTTTGCAGCAAAGAAGATGAAACTTATTATAAGAAAAAGTGTTTTAAGGTTAGATTTTTGTGTATAAGTTAGCCAAGAATTAGTAAACCAATATTTAAGAAAATGAGATCAAGCCCAAATTACGTATAAGCTGAGTTACAATAATAGAGAAGTGAGTGAAAATGTCTGAACATGTTAGAAATGGAGCTCCTCAGATAAAAAGGCATAGAGAAAGTTCAGAATGGAGTAACAAAAAAATCTACATTACATCGCAGTTCTTGAGATACATATAACTCTATTGAAATCCTTGATCAAAGCCCCTAAGTATTAAAAATATAGAGAGAGACACACTATTAGTTATATTTTGTTTCAACAAAGGCTTTCTCACTATTAGTTATACAGTATAACTTCTATAAATTAATATACACTAAATATCTATATAAAATAATATAATTTTATAGTCCCAAATTGAATTTTTGGTTCATTTAGTATATGGATAAATTAATATCTCTCTAAATTAATAAAAAAATAAAATTTTGGTGTAGCCCCAACATTACTAATTTATAGAGGTTTGTATGTTGTAAAACAACATAAGAAACACATTTGTTACTTTAGATTATATGTAGATATCTCACTTGTTTGAGATTATGAGCATGGATCCATTATTATGGTGAAAGACTGGAAATCAATTAAGAAACCGTCAAACAACCAATCTGGTAAATCATGGAAGATGTTTAAAGTTTAGGTAGTATCTAAATGTAACTGTTTAGATCTAACCAAAAACACTTGTGTCATAATTCTTGTCCTTTTCAGTGCTTCTATCTTTTGGCCATCAATAATGTGCATCATTAATTAGGAAAACCCCATCCTTAGCAATCATATTTCACTCTAGCTTCATGATTCCCAGTTTAACATTCTAAATCAGCCAGTAAAACAACCAAACAAATAGCCACTCGGCATAGTCTATCTCAAAATAAAGAGTAAAGAAATTACCGCTGAACAGAGACAAATGGCATGGACATCATAATTTGAGAATCAAGTTTGATGCCATTCAAGAAGTCAAGCTCTCAGCTTCCTTCAGTATATGCAACGTCTAGCTCTGTTCTCCAACTCCGACTAAGCTGTACATGTAATAAAGAGTAGCAGAAATGACAAAGAAGCTGAAGAAACGTTTCAGCTTGTCAATTTTTGGTAAGCCATGAATTTGGTTGGTGAATGATGTAGGGGTTGATGCGTAGTTAACTTGCTATGCCTCAACGTAGCCAGCTGGAAAATATCAAAAGCACAATCTATGTGTGCATCAGGACCTGGTCCATGTCACCATAAACATGTTATTTTGATCAAACCCACATAATGTTAAGGTAAAAGGTGAATCAAGAATATAATCTTAAGTTGATTTTAGTGGCTAGTGGGCATGAATTGATATCTATTACAATAAAATATACTTCTCTGTCAAACGGTCATGCTAATAGTTGAAAGCATGTTCCCAATGGTAAGAAACCAAGAGTAAATCAGACAGTATTGTTGATGGATTATAACACAAGACATCGAAGAAAATGATCAACTGCTATGCAACTTCTAAAAAAGCAGAAGAGTGTTGATCAAATTACCTCTATATATAGTCTTGTCCTCTGATCAACATAAGAGTTCAGAAGGACAAAAGAAACAGTATGAATTTCTGAACACATGCAAAAACCAGGATACATCAATTGCACAATCATATACTCTCGCTCAGATCTGAATTTTCTTAATGAATAAATTAGAGAGATAGCCACAATGTTACTGTATTGAAACTTGATTTACTGAGAAAATTAAGAAAGGAATTACATAGTACATGTGGCTCTGTTAGCAACAGATTTGTTTCTAAACCATGCGTATTAGAAGAAAAAATGTTAGATTACTTACATTAATTATTTCTTCAGTCTTCATATCTTTCAGCTCAAATAGCCAAATACGAATCTAAGCTTTCTGCATGACAAATACAAAAAGACCAGAAGACGAATCAGAAGAAGCGTTGATAACTCAAATCTATTGTTCTAGAGCTCACATTTTGAAGAAAACTTAAACTCAAGTGATTGATTCAAGGCAAAACCACAGGAAGACAAGTGATGGATCTCTGAGGAAGTAAGTACACAATTGTTTAGACGTTTGCATCACTTATTGATATTTTAAGAAATTGGGAATTTCAAGAGCGCAGTTGGAAAGAGTTAATAAACCGAAAGTAGTGGGAGAGATGCTGGAGAGAGTAAATGGACATGTTAATGAGAAAGGTGGGTGAAGAGGACAAACGTTACAGATGCGTTATCACTACGACGATGCAGAAAAGAGGATTGGAGAAGACGGCGGTATACCGTAAATATGGGCCATAAATGGGCTATAATTTAAGTGGCACATATAGAATATGGCTCATTGGCTGGTTTATATTTTTTATCAACGAAAGTTACATACTTGAAGAGGCTTTTGTGTCAAAATTTGCCCCTAGGTATATAGATGGTGTGGACATCTTAAGAAGGGACAGAAGTTTTTTTATTATATAAGACTAGGGTAACTCCGTCCTACGGGCGGAAAGCAAATCAATAAATAATTAAAATAATCAAATTCATTTTTTAATATTATGTTATTATTTTAAATAGATATATTGGATAAATTTTGTATATGTTATTGAACTAAATAAATTATATTGCTTGTTTTAAACGTTCATCTCTCTTAATTATCTTTATCTTCTCTCTAGTAATCGCCGGTTGACCAGCTCTGGTTGCTCCCATAGGACTAGAGTCGGGTTTAGTTTATGTGATCGATGCATGCTTCATCTAGACAATTTTGGTTGGACATCTCTTCATCCATGTTTGAATGATCTTGCATGTTAGTCTTCTTATAATCTTGGGTCTTGTTCTTTACATGCGGTATAATCCAGAGCTGATTTCATTCGCTCCTTGTCATTAACCCTAAGATCCGTTTGAGATCTGCTCTTTAGTTAAGCATCATGTTAGCGTTTCAAGTCGTCCTCTCATCGACATCGTCTATTCGGTTTGATGACTAAGAAGTTGTTGGATTCTTTGTTCTCCCGGATCTTGAAGCTTTAGTTCCTCTCTTTTATGCGCTATTCACCATAGGAGGTTTGTTTCTCGATGGTTTGACCATAAATGTCTCCATCGGTTTGGTTTATCTCCAAACTTATCATATGAAGACTTCTTGTTTTATTGTTCTTTCTTATCTGGTCTCTTTTGTTTGTTCTTTGTTGTTCTAGTTGTTTGCATGTATCAAATTATCTTTTAATTATCTTTTCGGAGTTGGATATCAAAATAAATCAGTGAAATTATTTTTGTCATTCATTTTTTTATAGTAGAAAAGAAACAAACTTATATTCATATATTTTATTTTATTTTATTGTTTATATTTTAGTTGATTACTTTATATTATATTTTACCAAAGTTAGTTTTACAGTACCTTTTTGTTAGGGCTAAAATATATAAGTAATTATAAAATATTTTTATGTAATATTATATATTTAATTAATCTATTTGAACGAAATAATAAAAATAATATACATGTTTGTTATAAATTTATATTTATTATATTTGAAAATAAAGTAAACCATGCTCTCTGGATAAATGATTATGATTTGCGAAACAAATGTTACTGATTAATTTTCATAATAAAAATTGTAAAATCTTTGAATTTAAAATTTACGGTAGATTATTGTTATAATTTTGTTTTAGTAAATGTATAAATAATTATAAAAGCATTTATGTGATATTTTATTAATATATTTGACACAATTGATTCTTTGATCGGTATGTGTTGTTTATGAGATATTATTTAAAATTTATATGTGTTATTTTTATTTATATATGTGTCAAATTTATTTTATATATTTATTTTCTTTTATTATTTGGAATCACCATTTTTATTATAAAACAAAAGGGTCGGTTCGGATTTTGTTTGTATTGGTATAGATTGTTTATTATTTTCCAGTATTTTACTACGTAGAGTAAAATATAATGCATTTTTAAAAAAACGAATAGATCTTTAAAGTAAATATTATATAAAATTATATTAAAGGTTACATGATGAATATTGTGTAACAATTATTAATTTAGTTTATTAAAATAGTTGCAGCTATTCATGTGACTGAAATATTTATCACAAAGATACAATATACTTTATGCTCACATACAATTTGTAATCTCTTGGACTTAATTTTTTATGTAGTACAATATACTTTATCCTCACATACAATTTGTAATCGTTTGATTTTAACTTTTCCTGTAGTGAGTAACTTAAACATTAGCTATTTAATTAATATCTTTGTTGCTTATCTTGATATGTAAACAACCACTCGATGAAGCTTTTTCCTCAAACCTTTGAGTCTTTACATTCGTGTTATGCAATTCCCATTTAAAACAAATCAGATTTTTGGATCAGGCCTGGTCAAAGTGTATCATCTCTGTTTAAATTACATAGCTATCAATATTGTTCTTATTGCCGTAAGCAATAACTCTGTTCTTGTTGCAATGAAGTTTATATTTTCTTGTATGTTTTATTTATTCAACTCTTCCTATAACTTTTTTTTAATCTATTACAGTTACACGTGCAGCAGTTTTAGAACAGAAACTTATGAAATTACGTTTGGGGAAACTTAGTAGAGATGATGTTTAGAGTATACAATGAAAAGTCTTATATTTGGAATTGGAGTTATTACGTGTGAATATATGTACAAACACATCTTTCTTTCTTTTTTTGTACAAACACATCTTAATGGATGAATTTTACTTTTGTTATTGTCAGCTTTATGACCTGGAAAACTCTTATTTTCTGTGGAAAGAAAATCTGCAACCATATACCTGATGGCGTTAAGTCATGAAGGAATCAACAGCTTCATGAGAAGCTATGTAGTCATGTCAGGCTCATACACCAGAGCTTGTATCCCTCCATTAACAGAAACTTCTAAAGCACAAATCTAATTTTTGCAAAAGAAAATCAACTTAAACACAATCCTTTCATTACCTTTTTGTACAAAAACAAACCAAAAAAATCCAGCTCTTATAAATTTACCCTGTCTAAGAGTCCGTCAACCCCCCTTGTGCCAAATTGAACGGCAACATTGCCTTTGCTATCTCTCATAACACTTTCTGTCGACTGTTTAATGGCTCTCATGTATTTCTAATATCTCATTAAGTTAACCAAACCCAAACTCACATTAGCCTTCTTATGTGTAGCATGATCAACATCTTATGCAAACCATGCACCCCAACATTCTACAACAATTCTGAATTATTGTCAAAATCGCAGAACCAAATATGCTAATAAAGGATAAAATACTTATGCAAACCATGATCAAACTCTAACACCTCAGTTTAAAACTTAACCTTCTTATCCAAAGCATGATTCACATATCTACATAAGAAGGAAACATTCCAAGTCTAAAATCGACTATGCATTATTGCCAAAACCAAACTGAAAAAGAATAAACTCACCGTGTTTTTGCCAGTATCCTTTCTCTTCAGCAGGTGGAATATTAACAATAGCCCCCTCATAGATCTCTCTTATCCTATCTTTGTTCCCCGCAATTTTTTCAAGCCTAACCTAATCAAACCAAGAATCATAGTTCAAAGGGTTCTTCCTCACTTCATCTTTCTACTGAAACCTCCTCTTCCCATCAATGGCATCCCTTCTTTATCACCATACTGTTTCTCATAGGCCACAAATTTTTTATACAAATCCTCAGCTCTCCCTGTTGGAATATGACCTAGAGAAAACTTGTAGATAAACCTATCACGTTCAGGCTCCTTGCATGCTCTTCAAACTCAGGAAATACCACAAAGAGCATACGGCATCTTCATCGTCCGCAAGCTTTTCAATGGCACGTTCGTACACATATCGAGAAGCAAGCTGCTCGCTCCAAGAGGGCTGAGTTAGAAGGAAAAGTCAATGTCCAGTATGAGTGAAGCGGAGGTGGAGAGATGTCTAAACTGATTCCGGTACCGGCCAGTACTTGAAAACACAACGGCGACGAATCAGAGAAATCGAAAAGTTCCCCTGCTTGAGTAGATGGAAGCTCAAGCAACAACGTGAAACCACCGGATTTCTCGGGATTTACATCGTTAGTTGCCAAAAATGCCACTGTCGAGATGAAGTGATTCAAGACATGTTGCTCACTGGAACGACACATCACCACCATATCTAGTTCTGAATGCTCCGGTCAGATACATAAACAATTACAATTCTGAACAACAACACCTAGGACTCGAAGGAGAGAGAGAGAGAGAGAGAGAGAGAGAGAGAGAGAGAGAGAGAGAGAGAGAGAGAGAAAGGATGGTTTTAGGAGGAGGAAAGCATACCTTTTTATACCCGTAGAAACACCGCCTTTAAGAAGATTCACAAACATTGAACGCTAGATCGTGGCTAAAGTAGTTAAAAACATGCTTAATGCGATGGATCTGGAAACTATCTCGTTTCGATGGAGGTAAAAAAGGTGAAAGGACACGATCAAAACCCTAACGAAGGGAATCGTAACGCTGACATCTGCATCTCAGCTTCTTTAATGGCTGATATCGTAGATTGTGATGAATCCTAAATTCTAAAACGGTGTGTATGACGTGAGTATGAAGGGTCTCAGTGTTTGACGATAACGGGCTCGGTCTTTTAAGGATATTCTCGAGCCCTATCAACAAAGATCAAACCCCACGGAAATAAGTTAATGAAACGCAAAGTTTCAAGGAAGAATGACACATGTCAACCTCTGATGACATTATTTTCTGACGTGGACTCTTGAGAAAGAGGGAATTGTCTACTTTATATATACCAATAAAACATATATAGCGCTTTCAAAGCGCGGCTCAAAATCTAATATGTGTTTAATACCCATCTTACTAAAATATCCGTTCTTATTTTTAACCTCAAAATGTTTTATAACATCACTTTTGTGCTATTGTGTTTTTTAAGAATTTTCTCATTCATTAAATATTTTTTTATTGTTTGTAAATTGATTCAAAAAAATTATTTTCTCCAAATATCAGACTTCACCTGCCTAAATTATAGTTTCATAATTTGTTATATAAAATTAAATAGTTGTTGTCAAAAAAATGACAATATTGTAAATTTGTAGCAAATTAAACAATGGAACCTGTTTTACATTGGTCAAGGTTCATTTTTAACCTTATAACTGAATAGGTTAAACTATTCTTTATTACATCTCTTAATGAAATATTTTACTTATTTAATGAAAAAACTATAGAAACTGCAGTTGTAAAATATCAGTTGTAACCCGATCATTTATACAACAAATGATATTATTATTATTTTAATTTTTATCAACTTAAATATATATTAAGAAGTTCTAATATCTTAATTTAACAGTTTAATTTATAAATAAAAAATAATGAATATTTACTGAATACTTACTTTTATAATATTAAGTTTTTTAAAAACTAAGGTATGGAATAAACTTCAGAAAACCCAAATATATTTAGAGCATATGAGAACATAGAAGATT
This sequence comes from Eruca vesicaria subsp. sativa, assembly GCA_932364175.1. Lineage (NCBI taxonomy): Eukaryota > Viridiplantae > Streptophyta > Magnoliopsida > Brassicales > Brassicaceae > Eruca > Eruca vesicaria. The sequence goes on along the minus strand of CAKOAT010957376.1, from coordinate 55,574 downwards.
AATTAGTAGTTAAAATTTTACCACTTACTAATGATATTATAATTGTCCAGACTTAAAAATTTGGACGTACGAAAAAATATCTATTAGAAGGATAAACATTTCTCTGATTATCTCAAACAAACTCAAAATGATGTAGAAAAAATCCGATAGATTTATGTAACAAACTTTAGATAGGTAGTATATATATATATATATATATATATATATATATATATATATATATATATATATATATATATATATATATATATATCATTAACCATCTAAACTATTAAAACAGAATAACAATTTTAAACTGACCTTAATACTTAAAACTTATTTACATATCTATGCTTTTTAAGTTATACTAATCCTAAATTTAAGCAATTATATTTTTTTTCCTAATCTTACAAATAATTTCCTAAATCTAAAGAACAGTAAGTTTAGTTTAATTATTTTACATTGAGAAATAAAATATTGGTATAAATTATTTTCATATAATTAGACCATTAAAACTTCACGATATATAAACTCATAAACCAAAAATGTAAATCAATACTATTAATACAACTCAAAAATAGTATAAGTTGACCATTTCATTTATTTAATTTTGATTATTTTGTATACAACAAACTTACTTATTATTAAATAAACATAAAATCTTAACACAATATTTAAATATTTTCAAAATAAGATATGAAAAGATATTTTTAAATATTTTCTAAGATCATATTTTAACAATATCTTTTTATTTATAAAATAAATATTTATTGGTTTAAAATTATTTTAATAATAAAAGCGTAAATAATATTATATTTAATTACAGATGAATATTAACTCATTTTAATTTATAAAATAAAAATAACATTCTATAATATTTGTATATGAATATTTCATATCTATTATATTAAAAGAGAAGTCATGACTCACTTGATGTGTGATTTTTTAGTTTGGACCAGCCTTATAAATTTTATAAAATTCTATATAACATCATTATAATATATTTTCATATCTTTAATTTTTATTTGAAATAAAAATAAATAGTTTTAAAAAGATTCTAACAAAATATTTTAAAAATCTTTTCGAATCTTTTCAATATATAGTTTCAAAAATTATTTGATTAAAATTTTAATTATCATAAAATATAATTAAAATTTTACCTCATTTTTAATTTATAATAAAAAAAATAAAATTATGTAAAATACTTTTAAGAATATCCCAAAATTTACTTTTTCATATATTTCAAATTCAGAAATAAAAAAATATAAATTAGTAATGTTACATAATAATGTTTTTAAAAATTGTTACAAAAATACAAATTAATAAAATTTAAATTAATAATATTATAAGTCACATAAATATTATTATAAAGTTGGATAATATATGATGTTTTGGATCATTGCACAAAGATTAAGAAATTTACATTCTTTTAGAAAAATATTTTTAAAGATATACTTTTAAAATCATTCAAGAAATTATTAAAAATAGAATAAAATTTTATTGGTTGAACAATTTCCAATAAAGTTAAATGCAACCTTAAAACCTCAAAATATATCTTAAAATCTCAAAACGTCTTATATTTTGAAACAAAATACATCTTTTGAAACATCATATAATTTGAAACAGAATGAATATTATATAATTTCAAATATTTGTATTAAAATACCCGCACGGTTGTGCGGGTCGAGATCTAGTTTATACTATTATGGCTTCAATTGGTGATGATGAAAATGAACAAAATGAAAAGAAAAAAATTGAACATATTTTCATTTAAAGAATTGAATTGAAAAAAAAGTTCAACATTTAGGAACAAACGTTCCTCATCAGTTTTAGTAGAGGAAAATACTCCTTCGTTAATTCCTCTAATTATGAGGAACATAGAGGAATGTGGTGGGGTCCATAA
>CAKOAT010957376.1:41367-53592 GCA_932364175.1 Eruca vesicaria subsp. sativa | reverse complement strand
AAAGAGAAACAATGTTGAAAAAATTACTTATACAAAGTTACTGTACCTTTTCATTTAACTAATAGTACATTAGCTTATCTATTATTTCACCTAATATTTATCTTACCATATTTTACTCTAACAATAATTGATCTGTATTTAATATATTAATTACCCATTTAGTGATTCAACACGTGATCTCAACCAACTAAATATCCTATTTGTACAATTGCATACATCGACAGTGATATATACCATTTCTATATTACAGCCATATAATCCAACACAAACCTTATAAATATACGTGGTTATATTAATATGAAATTTCAATAAATATCCATAAAGTATAAGACTTATTCTTAGGTCCACCCCCTAAGGTTCACCAACCAATAAAATAGTGTTATTTCCTATTTGATATCTTTTAAAAAAGGAAACAAAATCTTTTCAAATTATATTATGTTTTTAAAATAAAACTAGAAAAAAAAAATAAGAATAATAATATTTACAAAAACAAAAAAAGTTCTTTAAAAATATATTTTAACAATATATTATGTTTTAAAAAACAAGATAAAAATAAAATAAAAACAGTAATAATTGCAAAAAAAAACAATTTTTGAAACAAAAATCTTTTAATATATCTTTAAAATAAAAACATGTGTTTAAAATAAAAAGATAAATAAATAAAAACAGTATAATTGGTCAGTATTAATTTACCCAAGGGTTAAGATTTTTCCAAAGGGTTTATAATTTACCCAAGGGTTTAGGATTTACCCAAGGGTTTAGAGTCTAGGATTAGGGTTTAGGGTTTAGGGTTTAGTGTTTTAGTATTAAATACTTTTTTTAAGTTTTTTTTTCATTTTTTTAATATTATTTTTTATTTATTTTTTCTATTTTTATTTTAAAAACATAATATAACTTAACAAGATTTTATTTCCTTCTAAAAAAGATATCAAATATGAAATAACACCATTCTATTGGTTGGTGAACCTAGACCCTAGAGGGTGAACCTAAAAATAACTCATGATGTTATATATAATTTTCATTGTACTATTAAATTTAGAATCTTTTCAAAAGTGGCTCAAAACTTCAAGTCAAACACAAACTTATTTGTTTTTAACATTTCATTAGCCCTATTCATCTCAGATATTCGGATTATTCAGGAAATTGTTATTTTTTATTTTATTTTTTTCTTCCGAAATGAGTGTTTTACTCTCATCCTCATCTTCATAAATTAATCACGAAAATGCCATTGTCATCAATTCACCCAACAGCCATGAACAACCAAAATAAAGCTCTTAATGCATCTAAAAATGAAATTTACTCATTCATTCTTATATCTTATACCCGAAATATTTTTCTCTCTCACTTTGTATCTACATTCATCCAAAAAAAGCCAAGCATTTTTATTCTAAAATTTTTATAGGTCATATAGTCATTCAAGCTCACGATTTCGGATTATTAACGATTGAGTAGCTCTTCTGGTGAAGTTGTGTGTGCTTAGAGAACTAAGCAAGTTCTCTCAGGGGTTGAAAGTATGAATTGTTTTTTTCCAGATTTGTTCGCTAGAAGACTTATGCGTAATTCTTCGTAAGTCTTCTCAGTCGAGAAGACTTTCACGGGAGTCTTCTGGTCAAAGAATAGATTAGTTTTGCAATTGACTTTTTGTGTGCTTTTTAGAGAAGAATGTCCTAAAAGTTTTTCAATTTTCTTTGTAGGCAAAAAAAATCGAGAAGACTTACCTGGAAGTCTTCTCGGATAAACATGTTAATTTTGCAATTGACCAATCTGTGTCAGAAATTTGACTTTCTAAGGAAGACTTTCAGGTAAGTCTTCCGGCAGAAGACTTACCTGGAAATCTTATCAATCTTTACATTAAGTCTACTCCCTATCGATGGAAGTCAAGTAGGTTACTTTTACAATTGATAATTTAAATTTAAAACATTTAATTTGAAATTGGAAGACTTTCAGGTAAGTCTTCCGCCCGAAGACTTACCTGGAGTCTTCCAGATCAGTCTTCTGCCGGAAGACTTACCTACAAATCTTCTAAATTTTTATCCTGTGATTCTGGTCAAACCTAAGGTAATCAAAGAAGACTTACATGTAAGTCTTCTCGCGGAAGATTTACCTGAAAGTCTTCTCAACAAAATTCAAATATAGTCAATAGCAAAGGTAACCTACGCAGACTTACAGTGATAGCGAGTAGACTTAATGTAAAGGTTGAGAAAATTTTCAGGTAACTCTTATGGCAGAAGACTTACCTGGAAGTCTTCCGTACAAAGTCAAATTTTCGACATGGATTGGTCTATTGCAAAACTAATCTTTTTATCTCAGGTATTTTTGAGAATTTTTGTATTACAAAAGTAGTCAATATTTACAAAGGAAGACTTTCAGGTAAGTCTTCAACGACAATGTATAATAAAATTTCGTTTTCTTCAAATTTAAAATGAACTTTTAAGATTTAATGTTAATTCATGTGTTTTAGACAATATTTGGGATCTTGAATGAAAATTCATAACTTAATGGGTGATCATTATGAGGTTACCAACATTCACGCTTTTTAATGTTTTTAGCTAATATGAGAAGACTTATTAAGAAGTCTTTTACGTTAGTTTTTGTAAATTTGTATTTTTAACAATGTTAAGTGATTTCAGAAAAGTTTTTTAACTTTCAAAAGTGTTAAATCATTTCAAGAAGATTATAATGTGTACATGAAAGTGAAGTTGAAAGAGCTAACCTACTCATTATATCTTAGTTGTTTATAATTACAAAATTTATTGGTTTTACTTCTTAAAAGACTTTGTTGGTTTTACTTCTTAGAAGTTAAAAGTGAAGAATAACTATTGTAAGTTAATGAGAAGAAGTTGTTTATTGATATATGGTGTTTTTACATCTTTTATATATGTTTTATTGATTTTTTCAAGTCTTTATCGAGTCTTTCTAGTATTTTGTGAGTCAATACAGGTCTGGAGTAGGTAATGAGACCTTTGGAGAGACACATGAAGAAAAGAATGAATACTGGACGTTTTGTGTCGCAGAGCACCCAAACGAAGCAACCCATGCATGCTCCCGAAAATTAAGAAAACTTCTGATTAATTTCGGGATTTACCCTAACTTTTATATTATTCTCTCCCAGCCGCCTGTGGCATAGAGATATACTCTTTTCTGATTTTCCTTGGCATTCTACGCTTCTTAGAAGAGAGAAACAACTCTAGAGATTTTGAGATTATGATTTTGCTACTTTGTAAAGGGAGAAGGCTCCATCTCTCTCTCCATAGAGAAGATTATCCTAAATCCTACTTTTATTCTATTGAATCGCATGATGTTTTATTCAGTCTTTGTTTATGTGTTTTTTCTTGTTATGACTGAGTAGTCGATCTTGTTAGTCTGGGGTTCTAAGGTGTTGATTCATAAACTGAACATAGACAAGCTTCATCTTTTTGTCTTCGTTTATGAAGGCTCTTAGTGATAATACTAATCTAATAATTTAGTGTTTGAATCTAGGTTTAACCTCTAATCATTAACCATGAATTAGGTTGCTAGATCTGTTATAAACTAGCATCGTATCCCTGATCAGCGAGAGTAGATATCAAGGTATTGTGTGAACATATTAGATCAGTGTTTTAATGTTTGCTATCAATCCTTGATCCAAGCGAGAGCATATGTGTCAAGGTCGCTCTGCAAAAGGAGCAGCTCTGCGAGAGCAGGCTGTTCTATCTAAGAAATCTTAGTTCTAGACTATTCTTAATTGAGCTCGAATAATTATTTGGTTCATCATGTTAACACGCAATGAAGCACCCTATGCTAGCATTCTTCATTATCTAAAAAGTCCAATCAAATCTGTTACTTGCTTTTTACAGTTTCTTATTTAAAAAAAAACCATTCATTGTCTTAGCTTAATATTGTTTCTATAGAAATAAAGTGTTAGAATTGGTCTCTGTGGATTCAATCCTAAAGTGCTACATCAACATACCATTCGATTGTGATAGTATGCACATTAGATTAATTGATGTGCATATACACGTAGTATCATTTATAGTTAGAAAACTTATATTTTTTGCAGAGTATAAGAGATCCAAAGATGAGAAGAACTACACAATGAACATCGTGTTTTGAATCTGAAGGCCATTAAATTTTTTTATTTCATTGATTTGTAAAAGTGGAAAACAGATTTATTTCATTGATTTTACAAACATAAAGTCTTTTTTATCTTCTCTTGTTTACTTTAATAACGTCAAATAATTTTGGACAAAAAACTTATTTACCATATTTTTCATTAGTAATTCTTCAAATTTACAAATCACAAATAAATAGTACACATACAAATCATAAAATAGACCACAAACAAAACTATTATAGATCATTCCTCCATAAAGACAAGCTTGGCCTCCAGTTGATATGAGAGAAAATGTCAGAAGACTTAAGACGACGTTACAAGACTTGAGACTACGCCAGAAGACTTCCAAGAAAGTCTTCAGAATGTCTTCTGAAAGACTTCTGTAAGTCTTTTAATGTTTGACTCAAATTTGAAAAAAAATCTGCAAAAAAAAAAGATAAATTAGTAAGAAAGACATAAGCAAAAAATGAGAAATTGATATAAAGTTTGGTATTTTCATGTTTAAAGAGATTAAACAGGGGTTGGAGAATTTTAATTTGGAAAACATGTAAGAGCTTTATGCAATAAGAGATTACTAAATGAAGAAAAAACAGACATAAAACCTTACCAAAATGCTCAGATCTGTTGTGAAAGAGGAGACATGATAGAAGACTACATCAGAAGACTTAAGACTACGTCAGAAGACTTAAGACTACATCAGAAGACTTAAAAATATGTCAGAAGACTTAAGACTACGTCAGAAGACTTAAGACTACGCTAGAAGACTTCCAAAAAGTCTTCTGAAAGTCTTCCAATATCTGACTCAGATCCTCAAAAAAATCTGCATATATATCCAAAACGTTAAAATGACATCAAACACACAGAAAAATATGAAAAACAATATTTTTAAGCTTAAATAATAACTAAAACAATCACATATTTTAAATCTATAACTTGTTAGATTGTATTATATAAAAGACAAAAATACATATCAAAATTTATAGATCTACTTGTAAATGAGTGAAAGATGATAACTATGTAATGAAAAACCTGCAAAAACAAGGTAAAATAGTGAGAAACACATAAAAATGAGAAATTGATATAATATTTGGTGTTATCAAATTCAAATAGTTTAAAGAGAGGTTAGAGAATTTTAGAGTGAGAAATATTACATTTTTGTTGCCTCCATTTAAGAGGAAAAAATAAGAATGTGTAAATTTTTATTTATATAGGAAGACAAAAATTCTAATTAGGTTATATATTTTCGATTTAGAAGGCTTTCATGTAAGTCTTCTATTAGAAGACTTACATGAAAATCTTCCAAGAAGTCTTCTGGACCCTAAATTTACTATTTTCCCAGAAGACTTATTTTGAAAACTTACTATTCACCCATAAGATTTACTATTCACCCAGAAGATTTACTATTTTCCTAGCAGACTTACTATTCGCCTAAAAGACTTACTTTAGGCGAGAAACCTAAATTATTTTAAAATTTAAAGCGGAAAACTATTGTTAAGTCATCTAGTAAGTCTTATAGTGCATTATATCTTTGAAAATTTAAGTCATCTAAAACCCTAAAACCAAATATACAAAAAAGTTATTAAACTTAAAATAAACTTATAAAGTGTTTATTATACACAAAACTAAACACATATTTTTTAAATTTAGTTTTTTTTAAAAAAAAAAATATTAAGATTCCACAATCTAACCTTAAACACATACAATACTATAACATAGTTACCAAACCCTACAAAAAAAATATCATGACTAACTTACATTCATTCATCTATGTTGAAAACAATTCAATTTTATTAAATCTAAATTTATATCACTTACAAAGGTCTATAATTAGATAATTATGATTTTTCCCTATCAAAATAATTTTTATGAAATTTATACATTATCTTAAGAACTAACACACTAGAAAACTTTCACTAGAAGACTTATAGAAAACCTTATTGGAAGGCTTAATTTTAGGTAGGAAACCTAAATTCTTTTAACCTTTTAAGTCGGAAAATGATGTTAAGTCATCCAGTAAGTCTTCTAGTGCATTATATCTTCGAAAATTTAAGTCCTCGAAAACCCAAAAAATCAAATATATAACTAAATCACATACAAAAACTTTATTAAACCTAAATTAAACTTATAAAGTGTTTAATCTACACAAAATTAAACACATATAGCTTTAGTTTACTTTTTAAAAATATAAATGTTAAAATTCCAGAATCTAATCCTAAAAGCACATACAATACTATAACATAGTTACCAAACCCTAAACCAAAAAATATCATGACTAACTTACATTCACTCATCTATATTGAAAACAATTCAATTTTTTAAATCTAAATTTATATCACTTAAAAATATTTATAATTAGATTATTATGATTTTTTCCCATATCAAAGTATTTTTTATGAAATTTATAAATTATTTTAAAGATCTCGCAAGGTTATAATGGTAAATTACAATCATGTTTTTTTGTTTGGTTATGAGTGGATGCTTGTAATTTCACTAGCCTATTGAGTTACTTTTGCATTTAATTTGAGTTGAATTACACTTTTACATTTAAAATCAAGTTTTGAGTCATATTTGACAAATCCCCCTTAAAATTTATTCATATTAAATCTTAATAAAATATATTGAAAAGTTTCTTATCATCTTTATGAATTATTTTATTTTTAGTTTTATAATTTTATTCTAGATTCACACTCACTATATTAATATATAATAAACAGGGGTGTCCTTGTTGTATGTAGTCAAATTGGTTGGATTAGATTTAGGATGGAATTGAGAAACCTTTATTACATAGTTGTAAACCAAACATGGAAAAATAACAGCCAACAGAATATGAATAACAATAACTTGGAAACAAACACTTTTACTTGTAGATGCCCTTAATGGCTTTAGCTAGTATTTCTGGATCTAGGTTTTGGATAACTTCTTGATTCAATGTCATTAACATCTCTAATGAGTAATTCGTAGCGTCTTTTTACTTCTTCAGCTGATTTTCCACCAACTGCTCTTACTACGTTTTGCCATCGATCAGGGGTGTCCTTGTTGTATGTAGTCAAAGCCAGAGACTTGTTTGGTTAGTCTGGTAGTCGTATAGGTGCATCATCTTCTTTAGTTCCCAGTTCTTTGGTTCAGGATACCCTCTATGACTCTCAATCTTCCTCCGTTTGCTGCACTACCCGCGCATCATCATGTTACAAAGGAGGTGCCTCCTCTTCCTCCTGCGGCCAAGGTTCATCCCAATTTGCTGGTGCCACCGACTGCTTCTATGCTATGTACATTGTCGAGGACCTTCTCGCTCAGCCAGGCAGATAAGGTTTACCAGTCTTAGATCCTGACCGACCAAAAAACACTATCTGGTACATTTCATTTTTTAAAGTTTTTTATTTATTTATAACAACATTAAAATATGGGAAGATTACTAGAATAACATCGAATTCTGTTATAATTACTAAAATAACTTACATTTTTATAAAATTATTAGTTTATTTTTTATCCTCAGAATACCCTTATTTTCTTTGCAAACAAAACTTTTTTTTGTAAATTTTCTTTCACAGAAAAAATAAATTTTTGAAATATATAAATAAGTTTGCTGTTAAAAATCTGTGACACTTGATGACAGTTTTATTCGTAATTGACATACTTATTTACTCCCAAAGACTTATTGTGGCAGACTTTAGTTCGTTAGAGACTTTCTGAAATAAGTCTGCTACACATGATAGTGTATTTAATTACAATAGCAGATTTTTTTTAACTGGCAGATTTTTATAGCAGATTTTTGTCTTATGATAGCAAGTTTATAATATTTCGAAGACTTTCATAATGGTGGGCATATTTTTGTCATAGATATTTTATAATTTGGCAGATTTTTGTGTTCATGAGATAATCCATCTCTTTCAATTTTACAATAACTCCAATAGAAGATTCTTTAATGGATTCCCACACATCTAAGCCAACAGCTTCCTCCATCATCTGCAAATTACCCAAGTGACAGTTATGATTCATTGATCGATGTTGCAGTGGACATTTTTCCTCTTCATAAAGTCTTGCTGGATATGTTTTGTGAGTGCTTGATGTAGACATATCACAGTAAATAATGTACAATGAAGTAAGGAACACATGAATTATATTTCCAGAAACTTATCATCAATTAAATTGATAATTTCAAATTCACAATTAACAAAATGAGAAACCCAAAATCTAGACCCAGAATAAACTAACATACATTTAGAAGCAAGAATACATACATTTAGAAGCAATAATCAAATTTATTGTAAATAAAAGACCCAACAATAAATAAATCAAAAACAGTGAGACTAACCTTGATAGAGCTCTTGGTCATTTAAATAGCTTCAAGAAGAGATTTTGTACAACTGAAGAAATCAACAAAAATAAGTGAACAAATCCACAATCTTTAGCGGAGCTGAGAATTTTGAAAAGGGATTTAGGGTTCGTCGGTGGAGAAAAAGGGGAGAAAGGGGAATGCGAAGGTCAGTGAAAGAGAAATGTATGGGATGAAGGGTTCAAGGCGAAAAGAGAATTGTGAGTTGAGAAATCTATGGTTGAAGATTTAGGGTTCATCAGTGGAGAGAAATGGGAGAAACAGGGATTTTTTATTTTGTCTTTTTTTTTTTAACTTCACTTTTTTGTGGTTAGAGTAGCTCACGATAATAACAAACAATTGGCACACGTGTTTTAGTTTACATACACGTGGTTATGGGTATATTTGACTTTTGGTTGGATATGTTTTTGTTTTGTTTTTACTATGTTAATCGAGTAATTATTGACAAAATATGTGTTAGTATAAGTAATTTCCCTTAAAATAATTAATACTTTTAAATTTGTTTTTGTTCAGGTTTGGGGTTGACGGTTGTGTCGCTCAGTGTGTAGCGGAGGTGATCAAAGGCTACTTCTTCGAGCCACATCCAAACTAAAAACTGACGCCGAACCACAGCAGAAAGACGTGGTTCAAAATGTTTGTTGTAAGTGGTTATTAAATATATAACTTTATTTTTTACTTATTAAGATTTTTTCGATATTTTGAACTAATTATTAATCTAATATTTTTTCTGTTACAACAAAAATGGCGTTGGTCTATAGGAGTGAACCAGGAGGTGAAGAAAGCTTCAAAAAGGCAGAAGAACAATTGTTGGACACGGTCTCCAACTGGAAGGATGATTATCTGGTGAAGGGTTATGAGCACGAGAAACCCGCTGAGATCACAACGTAGGTGTGGGATATTGGAACTTGCCATCGTTGATCAAAGTCTCTAATAGTTGCTCCACTTTCCGTCTGACAAAAGATGAGCATGGCAACACGCCAATGCTTCACTTTACAGGTCAAATACCTCACACCGGTATCCGTCTAGGGATGGTAAATACTTTAATTAACTTATATATATATATATATATATATATATATTCTAATTAAGTTTTCAAAATAGTTTTAGGCCCAAGTGGTGGGAGTTCTGCCATCTCTTAAGGAACTTTAGGAGAGGACCCACAAGAACAATGCTGGGAAATTTGTAGATCTTATGTCCGAGCAAATCTACAATGATGTTGTTGCTCGGGTTGAAGAGCGCCAAACCCAGCTGACCTAACAGTCCCCGATGGGATACCCATCACATCATCCACAGGTGAAATGGATGAGATTTACGAGTAGGTAATTTTTTTCTTGTTATTATTATTCATTTAATTACACTTTTTATCATTAATTAACATTAATCTTTTTTTCAAAGATCGTTCCTAAGAAAAAGGGACGTACGTTGGCGATTGGTTTTGTTAACGATTCCCCAAGAGCGACATCGTCTTATAATCAGCAACGGGAAGATGAGACTGCTCAGCTTCTTGCGGAGTTGAACACGACACATTCTGATTTGAGCACGATGGAAACTCAAATGGGTTCACTCGAGGACTTTCTGAACATTTTAGGAGCTGAAAATCCGTAATTGGAGAGGATGTTGCTGGCGAGACGAGCACCATTAGGCATTCAACAGCCAAATCGCCCACAGGAGGATGAGGAAGAGATGGAGAGAAGAGTAAAGACTTTGTATGGGAGTTCCAGAACCATCCCCAGCTACCTTTTTCTTTTTATTGTATTATAAATTTGAAACTTGGATATTTATAAAATATTTTTGTTTTATTCTCTTATTTAAAATTTTAATTATATCAAGATAATTTATTTATATATTTGATTATAATTTTTAATGTAAAAAAAAAAAAGAATTCGAAGTAAATTCCTTGTTAAGTTTACTTGGAATTTGCTTCGAAAGTCATGCAGATTCCTTGTAAAGTTTACGTGTCTTTAATAACGAGGTAGAGCATGTACTTTATGAGGAAACCTTTACGTGTCTTTTATGACGAAAGGGAGCATGTAATTTACGAGGAAAGGTTTATGTGGCTTTAACAACGAAAATTAGCGTATTCTATGAGAAATGACCTTCATGTCTTTTAATAGGAAACACCAAAACATTCTTTACGACAAAAGTTTTCCTCATAAAGTTACAAGGATTTAGCGAGAAATATGCCTTACAAAGAACGTTTCACGACATTTTGACTTTCGTAAAGGCTCAATTACGAGGAAATAAAGACAAAATTGATGTCGTTACATGCAATAGAAAAAGATGGAATCTTATCCATAGTGTAATCAGCTGTGCGAGAGAGATAATATGGAAGATGTACGCCAGAAGACCTTATTACCAGTTTGGTCGATGGATGATTATCATCCAGAGATGGGAACCCATTATCTCTCCCTCCTTTCCGTCGATGATCCCGTTCTGGATCAATATCAGAGGCATTCCGCTACACTTCTGGCACGAGAAAGTACTACGCAACATTGGTCTTGAATTAGGCGCACTTGAAGAATATCATCTAACCAAATCCTCTGCTAGGATTCGTATATTTCTGGATGGTCTTAAACCCATCGTAAAGGATCCTATTCTAGAATTCAATTCAGGGGAGGAAACAACTCTGGTACTAGACTATGAAAATCTAGGCAACCACTGCTCTTACTGCAACCGCCTTACCCATCTCAAATCAAAGTGTCCGGAGAGAATGCTCGACAACAACGTGAATCACAAGGAAGCTAGTCCTCCCCCAGCTTATCAAAGCTCTAAAAATATCAGACACGTCTCTCCTCGTCAATCAGCTACTGCTCCAAGACATGAAGCAACAAAGGATAACAGCGCTACTAGGGATCAGTTCCACCAGCGTGTAGATAGACACGGGAATCCTTTCGGACAACGTGTTGCTGCTGTATCTACGGCTGTTGGAGTGAGAAATAAGATAACCCCAGTTCCCAATCGACCAGCTTTAGCACCTGTTCCGGAGCGATATTTCAGGGCTTATCTTAGTCGACCCTACTATGGAAGCTCCCCTCCTTACACGGTGAGAAGGGATGTTAGACACTCTCACCAAATGGATAGGCGTAGGGATCACTCCCCGCCGAGAGTATCCCCCAAACAGCAGAATACTGTCATGTGGAGAGCAAAACAGGCAACAGTGATGCTTGGGAATGAGGAACCACATTATTCTCCACTTACTGCTAAACCCCCAGTGGGAAGAAATCTTGAGGCACATGATTTTCCCCCATTACCCTCCATCCCAACTACAGAGAAAGTTATGGAGGACCTGCATCGGGCCACACGCATGTATATTAACTGTGACGATCCAACAGAGAGCGCAGCACGTAAGCAGAGAGTCCTCGATACGGATACTCAACAACTTATGGAGGAGACAGCCCAAGGTATTATTGAAGCGGCAATAAGAGCGCAAGTAATTCAATCTAGTCCTCAGGTGGATCAAGAGGTACAAGTACCCCTTATACTCCCTCCGACTAATCCCGCCACCATATCTAAGTCAAGCAACCAACAAGCCCCTGCGATTTTATCGGGAAAGAAGAGAGGACGGCCAGCAAAGCCTAAAGATTTATGGATAAGCCCAAAGTCCTTTACTGGATCATCCTCACGTAGGCGTATTATGTCAAATATACATGCATCTCCGGGAACCTCTAAGGGCACACAGCAAGGAAGTAAACCGACTCGTGCGTCGGCTCGCAGAAGAACTTCAGTTCGAGCGGCATCACAGAATTCAGCACAGCTTCCACCACTACCCCCCCCCCCCCAGCAGATGACCCAGTTTCAG
>CAKOAT010957376.1:1561-41267 GCA_932364175.1 Eruca vesicaria subsp. sativa | reverse complement strand
GCTGATGTAGTTGTTCTTGATAAACTTAAAGATCTTCAGTTTGATTCACATTTTATTGTTTCTGCTACTGATACTGGTAGTGGCGGACTTATTTTGCTTTGGAAGAAAGAGTTAACGGTGAAAGTCCTAAGTTCCCGTAAAAACATCATTGATACTATTATAACTCATCAAAGAGTTTCTTTTCATGCCTCCTTTATCTATGGTAAACCGGAGGTAGTCAATAGAAACGCATGTCCAATCTGTTCATGGACAGATCTTCTTCCTGGTTTCTGACAGGGGATTTTAACGAAATAATTGAAAATGGGGAAAAATTAGGAGGGTATCTACGCACTGAAGGGTCGTTTGGTGCTTTTCGAAACTTTCTGGAACAGCATGATTTGTTTGATCTTAAGCATTCAGGAAACTATCTCTCTTGGAGAGGTAAACGGGGAAACCATCTTGTGTATTGCAGATTGGATAGAGCTATGGGAAACAGTAACTGGTCTGAAATGTTTCCCAATGGACGATGTCACTATCTGGAGTTTCAAGGATCTGATCATCGTCCCCTAATGTCTTTTTTTGACTCAAAAAGACAGAAGAAACGTTCTTTATTCAGGTTTGACAGGCGTTTTCGCGATAATCTGGAGGTGAAACAGATTATTGCAGAGGTGTGGCAAGCTCATCCTGAGGCTTCTATGGCACATAGACTCTCCTCTTGTCGTAAGGCCATAGCTAACTGGAGTCGCGAAAAATCAAAATATAGCAACTCAGTATTGAGAGAATCCAACGTGAGCTAAATGTAGCTATGTCCAACCCGTTGGGATGCGATACCAACATAGCGAGCTTAAATGGAGAGCTTCTTGTTGCTTACCGCGCAGAAGAAGAGTTTTGGCGCCAGAGGAGTCGACTTATGTGGTTGATCGCAGGAGATAAAAATTCGGGATATTTTCACGCAGTCACAAAAGGTAGAGGAGCCCGGAACAGAATCTCTGTTCTTGAAGATCCTACAGGAAATATCCTATACGAGGAAAATCTTATCGCGCAGGAGATTTCAGATTATTTCCAACAGATTTCCACTTCAGGTACTACAGCAGAGGGAGAATGCGAAGTGAATTCAACTGTAGATCGAGTAATTAAGCCTTGTATTACTAGTGAAATAAATGATAAGCTCCTGGAAATACCATCGGTAGCAGAGATCAAGAGGGCATTGTTTTCTATTCATCCCGATAAAGCACCAGGGCCGGATGGGTTTTCGGCTTGTTTTTTCCAAGCCAATTGGGAAACGGTCTCAGGGGCCATTGTTAAGGATGTGACGGAGTTCTTCAGGACAGGATCGTTACCCCTGCACATTAATGAGACTCATATTCGTCTCATACCAAAGACAACGACTGCTAAGAGGGTTGCTGAGTATCGCCCGATTGCTCTTTGTAACGTCACTTATAAGATCATCTCAAAGCTTCTCTCGCTGAGATTGAAACCAGTACTGCAGAGATTGATATCTGAGAATCAATCGGCCTTTCTTCCCGGTAGAGCAATTACGGATAATGTTCTCATTACACATGAACTATTACACTTCTTAAAGAATTCGGGTGCTGTAAAGAATTGTGCCATGGCGGTTAAAACTGACATGAGCAAGGCTTATGATCGCCTCGAATGGTCGTTTATTCGCAAGGTGCTGCTGCGAATGGGATTTTCGGTCGCCTGGACTGAGCTCAAATTCCAATGCTGTAGTACAGTATCCTATTCATTTCTGTTAAATGATTCAGCGTATGGAAGAGTGATACCGACAAGAGGGATTAGACAAGGAGATCCTCTTTCTCCGTATATTTTTATTCTCTGCAGTGAGGTGTTATCAGGGCTTTGTCTACAAGCTCAAAAGAGTGGACACCTTGCAGGTATTCGAGCGGCTCGACGTTGCCCCAGGGTGAATCATCTTCTTTTTGCAGACGACACCATGTTCTTCCTCCAGACAGGTCCTGCTAGTTGCTCTGCTCTTATGACTATTCTCCGCAGTTACGAACAAGCTTCGGGCCAAATGATAAATGCCAGTAAATCTTCCATCACCTTTGCGACAAAGACTCCCCAGGATACACGATCTAGTGTCAAATCTACCCTTGGGATTGTCAAAGAAGGTGGTACTGGTAAATATCTTGGGCTTCCCGAGCATTTTGGACGGAGAAAAAAAGATATGTTCACTTCTATAGTCGATCGAATCCGAGTTAAAGCCAACAGCAGGTCTACTCGTTTACTCTCCCCAGCAGGAAAATTGGTTTTGCTTAAGGCTGTCTTATCGGCTATACCCACTCATGAAAGCTCTTGTTTTCAACTCCCGTTAAGTTTTTTCAAGAGGATCCAGTCAGTTTTGCTTAAGGCTGTCTTTCTGGGATTCGGCGGACCAGAAGAAGATTTGTTGGGTTGCGTGGTCAAAGGTAACACTGCCAAAGCTCATGGGAGGGTTAGGTATAAGAGATATTCAGATGTTCAATATCACGCTATTGGCTAAGCAAGCCTGGAGAGTGCTTACTGCCCCGGAATGTTTACTTTCTCCCATTCTAATCGGGAAGTATTGTCAGAATAGTGGTTTCCTGGAGGTTTCGCCACAGTCGAACTCTTCTCATGGGTGGAGGAGTATTTTGTTGGGTCGTGACTTGCTCATTACTCAATTAGGAAAGGCCATTGGAGATGGAAATTCTACGCGGGTTTGGCAGGATCGTTGGATTCTTGCTGGTAATATAGGAACCCCGTCTGGTCCCCCAAAGGAAGTTGATCGTGATCTCATGGTAGCAGACCTTTTGACTAGAGGAACAAATGATTGGAACACTACGAAAGTTAAGGCCTTGTTCCCGTTAATAGAGAAGGAGATCACCAGCATTATTCCTAGTAGTTTGGGAGCTTCTGATAAATATATCTGGATTCCTAATAAAGATGGTATTTATACTACTAAGTCAGGATATATTACAGCAGCAAAATGGAGAGCAATTCTCGACAACGGTGAGGAGTCGTTACTCGAATTGGAATGGACTAAGAAGGTCTGGTCTGCTCCCTGTCTCCCAGAGATCAAATTGTTCTTCTGGAAATTATTCCAAGGAGATCTGCCTCTCGGAGTTAACTTAGTAAAGAGAGGCTGCGGAGCAGCTGTAAACTGTCCAAGGTGTGGTCAACAAGAAACAGCAGAGCACTTGATTTTATCATGTCTGTTTGCGAAACAGGTTTGGGCGGAAGCCCCTCTTCATAGAGAATTCTCCCCTGACCTTTTTAACTGCTTGAGTGATGCTGTAGTATCGGGGATGAGAGCCCTTTGTCTCCCACCTACGGGTGTTACTTCGCCGCTTTTCCCTTGGGTTTGCTGGGGCTTATGGACAGCTAGGAATAAATTGATTTTTGAGAAACAGTTATTGTCCCCTGCAGAGGTTATGTCTAACTCCATCAAATGTGCGCAAGAATGGTGTTTTGCCCAATCATCATCGATGAGCCTAACCCCTGTGATTCGATCTTTTATCTCAACCCATCACTCTCCCGATAATTATATATTGTTATTCACTGATGCAGCGTGGAGATCTTCTGATGGTGCTACGGGGTGCGGTTGGATCTTTCAAGACTCGGGTCGGCAGATTACTCAGCATGGTTCTAAGTGCTTCGACCAAATTCCTTATGTTCTGATGGGAGAAGCTTTAGCAGTCCGTCTGGCACTCTCTCATGCACTTGCATTGGGTTTCAACAAAGTCTGTGTTTTTTCAGACTGTCAATTGCTCATAAAAGCAATTCTTTCGAAGTCACCACCGGTCGAGCTCTACGGAATTGTCCGGGACATCGAAGTCCTATCTTCTTGATTTGATTATTGTTCTTTCTCTTTTATCTCTCGTTCTCAAAATTCCGAGGCAGACTTACTAGCTAAGTCGGTGCTCTGTAATGTTGAACTCCTCTCAGGATAGTCTTCTTGAGATGCTATTTTAATCTAAGTGTTTTGTGTTCAAAAAAAAAAGAACGCCAGAAGACAAATTAAAAAATAAACCCGCACATCGTATCTTAACATATCTAGTTGACTGATTCAAACATCGTCGCTCATTTCCCTTCTTTCACCAAGCTCAAGAAAAATATGACGTTCTTACATGCTTAATATTTACTAATCAATCATGCAAATACCTTTTGACTTTGCTGATTATGTAAACAATGTGAGTATCCTGGTACTAATCAGCTCACCTGGCTGCAGAACTCAGTTCAACCCTTTCACCTACGACTCTAATCAGTCAACTCAATCTCTCTCCACCGCAGAATCAGAACCATCTTATCCATCTCAAGCCTCCCTCAGCTGGATATTTCATCCACTTCATTGTCTGCTTCTCAATCTTCACCGGTGATGTAGTAGAATCTATGATAACGCAAGAATTTTATTTATTTTAAAAATACCTAAGATCTATATTTTGATAGATTCGTTAAGAACACCACTGTTTTCCCGAAAATAAGAAACAATAGAGACAACTCTCAATTTTTATTAATTAAATCATAAACTAAAATCAGAGTCTCAAAAGATTATATATTAAAAGTCATAAAAACCCTAAAACATTAAAAGATGATTATCTAAATTGAAAATAATTAATAAATTAAACCATAAGATATTTAAAATATTTCCAAATATCTATTTACAACACTTATCACAAACATGCCTTTTCTAATAGAACTGAGGTGGCTGCACCTGTGAACGTCTTTTGTAAATACCATGCTATGACTTTGATTCAAAGCCACGTCCCTTAATAATTGCTCGTTGATAAAGTCTATGTTATCTTCTTCGTAGATATCATGAACTGGATCACTGGTAATATCTCTGTACCTGATTTCTTCACTCTCAGCTAACAAATTCGCCATGATTTAATTTATTGGTAAATACATCTGTAGATATTATTAATTTATTACTGTATTATACTACTGATATATTTACTAATCAACCTATTATTATAAATATCCAAACACACATATTTCTAACTATTGTGAGTCATACGAATCTCTCAATAAAGCTTGAAAACATAACCACCACATTTGTAAAATCTCTCATTTACAGTCAGGCCTTATATATATAAACAAGTGAAATTAGGGATTAATTAGAAATAAACACCAGATAATACTAATATACTAATATTTCATTTGCTCTGAAATTGTATGAATTTTCAGAGCCCTTCCCTCCTGCTTTTTTAAATTTCATGTCATGTACTCTTCTTTAATATTTTCAGTCTTAATATGAAACCCTTTAAAAACACCAGATAAACCGCTTAGGTGTGCGAGATATCAGATATCCATTGCATTTCAAGACCCTGTAATTTTACCTTTTATTACGCTAGTAGATCTCTTTTGGACAACGTTGATAGTATAGCAAAGGAAGATAGAATATGTAAACCAAAATATGTTTTGACTTGGTTTGCTTAATAATACAACAAGTTGACAAAAAAAAAATCAGCTTAGGCACTAAGAAACATATCCAAAATATGAAACGCAAATACATTAGCCTAAAACATATTTCATACTTTTCTCATTACCTTTCCTAAATTCTTCATGAATTTAAACAGATCACATATGATGCCCTATAGATTTCTGTCAAAAAAAAAGAATTACTTGCATTTGGAAATAATTTTGGATTTTTGGTAAAATGATGTAAAAGTAGTATATTAACACCCCCCCCCCCAATATTTTCGAGAACGTGACCCAATGATTTACTCTATTAATGTATTTTTACTTTGGTCAAAATCTAGATATAGAGGATGATTGTTTAAACTGTAGATATAGAAATGTACTGTACGATTTAGTCTATAATTTTTATTTTTATAGCTGTATGTTATTTTGTTGTAGAAAAATATTACAATTTTTAAAGTACTTTAATAGTTATTTTACGAAAAAGTAAAACATGAATAAACAAAAATATTATGGTTGTAGATGATATAGCAAAGCTTTAACTTTAAAAATAAAGCTACATAATTATTGGTTAGGATTTGTATTAAAAAGATAAATAAAGCTAAAATAACAAGTTAAAATTCAACTAATCACCCACTCATTAATTACTTATACATTATTTTCATTTTTTTACCGTAATTATTTTCCATCATTTTTTATAGATGTCGAATATTTTTAGCACTAACAATAATTTATCTAACTTTTATTTTACACTAACCAGTTTTCTTTTCAATCTTTATAATAATATTATTTGTTTACCCGTTTTAGATCACAAGTTTATTTTGCTCCCAAAAAGTTCACACGTTGATTACTACTTATTTAAAAAAAATATTAAGAATATATATCACTTAACCTATCTAATATTTATATTATTTTAACACATTTATATTGAATATTAGTTAACTAAAATAAAATATTTTTGTTGTAAATGAAATTGACCCCGGTTAAATTTTTAATGCTCCGCCATATCAACAACTCTAAATATCAAATTATATTTTTTTGGTGCAATTTCAACTTATATATTGAGGTGTCGTTATCAGAAGAACGAAAATGATTTTTTATTTGCTATTTTAGAATTCATGAAATTTCTTATAAAGGAATTATTAGTTGTTGATATATTCTTATTTTATAAAAATTTAACATTTTGAGATATTATATATAACAAACATATGTAATAATATTTATTTTATACTATATGTTTACTACGAGATTTAAAAAGATTTATGAATTGTTTTATATATTACAAAATCTTTTCATTTCATTCTCCTTTTTTTCTTCCAAGTGGTTTTCTTTAGTACGAGATGGATCCACACCTTGTGGGCTTCCACCTCTCGCGTATCGAAGTTTTGTTCTAAAACATGTTCCGAGAACTTGTATAGAGAAGGAATTACCGCTAAGTAGAAATTATTCCATACCAACTTAGATTCCCAGCGCTGCTATTGTCATAAAAACCAGCACACCATGCTGGCTCAACCCAATTCTCTCGTACTAGGGTTGGCTCCTCGCATTTCTCGCTTTAACACCAATGGTAGAAAAGAACCGAACTGTCTCACGACGTCCTAAACCCAACTCACATACCAATTGAATTGGCGAACAACCGAACCTGTGGGACCTTCTTCAACTCCATGATGTGATGAGTTAACCTCGAGGTGCCAAACGACTCCGTCGATAAGAACTCTTAAGAGCCATCAGTCTGTTATCCCGGTATATCTTTGATCAAAGAAGATTTCCGAACTATTTTATGTATTACAAATCTGATACAAAATGGTAAGAATTATTAATATTTTTTTAATCAAACCGAATTACACATTGAAAAGTTAACATAAACTAATCCAATCAAAATCAGTCTTGGGAAAAGTCAAATGAAACATTGATCTTATGTTCCAATAAAAAGATTGTCTAAACTTCCAAATTTGTTAAAATCTTTAATAAATCACTTATAGCTCACAAAATCTCTGGACCGACCATGATTCTAATTACTAAAATGTTTGTTGGTGTTCTCTGTACTCAAAAGTAAAGCATTTATGTCGTTTCTAGCTAACAAAAACAAACATCCTGTGGTTTTAATAATTATTAAATGACACGACGTTTCTCCTATGAGCCAAAGCCACTGATCCATAGTACGAATTTAAACCCTCGTTGGAAGGGTTTTATCAAAAAAAAAAAGAAAAAAAAAAGTTGTTGACATCGGAGATTAGAGATGGCGACGGAATCATCGGAATCGGAGGAAGAAGGGAAGATCAGAGGAGGAAACGATAAGCTAACGGTAGACGAAGATCTGAGAGAGATGGGGAAGAACGCAGCTTGGAGCGTTAGCTCTTGCAAGCCAGGCAATGGCGTCAACACTCTCCGCGACGACAATCTCGAGACTTATTGGCAGTTAAAACCCTAAATCCCCATTTATCTTTCACTAATCATTTGTTTATCTCAAAGTTTCTTCCTTTTTTGCAGATCAGATGGTTTGCAACCTCATTTGATTAACATTCAGTTCCAGAAGAAAGTGAGATTACAGGTACGATTTTGATCTAGTTTTCTGGGGCAAATGGGGATTCAGATGTTGAGGTTTTGACCCCTTTTTTTGTGATTTGAAAGTTAGTGGCTTTGTACGTAGACTTTAAGCTTGACGAGAGTTATACACCTAGTAAGATCTCTGTTCGTGCTGGTGATGGTTTTCATAACTTAAAGGTATTCTTTTTTTTATTCTAACGAAGGTGTTTTTTTGGCTAGCTTGTGATGTGGATTGGTGTTGATATTTGTTGTCTCCTACTCTTTCAATTGTTTAGGAGGTCAAAAGTGTTGAGCTTGTAAAGCCATCTGGTTGGGTTTCCATATCTCTCTCTGGAGCCGATCCAAGGTATGTACTGAACCATTTAAGATGGAAGAAGCTCTTGCAAGAGCTATTAATATTGCTTAGATAGCGAGTTTCCACTTAGATATCTTGAGATTCCAGTATCAGTCAGCTTTTGAGCCATTTGCCTTTGGGGTTTTGCTTACTAGATGTCTAAATGAACTTGCTTATACCTGTCTGGAATCGATCCACTGTCAAAACTCTGGTTTCTTACTAGTATTCCGTTTTCTTTCCGGATTTTGGAAACAATCTAGCTAGCTGCTGATAAGATGAACGTAGCTTTAAGAACGACTTTCTTCAGTTAATATCTTTCACAAGTTTAGTACTACTTACTTCTTAGATTTTGTCTTTAGCTAGCGAGTTTGCACTCTGAGATATGTTTAGATTCCAGAATCAGTCAGCTTTTGAGCCGTTTGTAATTTGCATTTGGTGTTTAATTATTAAGCAGTGAGCTCATCAGTTTAACAATTGTGTTTCTCTTCACAGGGAAACATTTGTGAATACATTCATGTTGCAAATAGCCATGTTGTCAAATCACCTCAACGGGAGAGATACTCATATCCGCCAGATCAAAGTTTATGGCCCTAGACCGTACGTCTCCCATCTCTCCTTCACCTGACATAAAAATGTACAATTATATACTGTAAATTGAGTTATGGTTGCCTTTGCTTGACTCTTGATCGTGATTGCAGGAATCCTATTCCCCGCCAACCATTTCAGTTTACTTCAATGGAGTTTATCACTTATTCTAATTTGAGATGAGAGCTTTGGGCAAGAGAAGTTTGAAGAACATGGACTGTTGAAGATAATTGCTATTTCATCCCGGGAAGACTCTACTGTCACATTAGGTTTTGAAGCTCAGAATATTATATGTTGTGTAATGACCTCTATTTATATATTACATTGGATATACCAACCACAATATCATTAAGCTTATTCTCACCAAGAGCCCCATCAAATTTTGGTCACAGTGAATTAGGAGAGGCAGGTTTAAAGCATAGTTCAAAGAACTACAACAAGCTACATACAAAAAGCTTCGTCATGCCTTGATGAGTTAACTTTAGCCTTCACAAGCCGGTTTGGTGTCGAGGCTTGAAAAGCAGAGAGGATAGCGACAGTCCATGGTGAAAATGTCCTTGCCGATTTTGCCAAACTGTAAGATAGCTATAACATGTTCTTGAGGGGACACATCTAGAGAAGGGCCAACGTCTGCCACAAGCTGGAAGTTCTTAACTGAAGCAATGGTCACTCTCCCCTTGAAGTTGAGGCACCAGCACTGCAACTGCTCGTGCCACCTTGGTGATTTGTTCTTGCCAACGTCTTTAATGCCTTTAACTACTGATGGCTCAAAAAACAGAAGCGAGTTATCGTCCATAATGCATTTGTCTAAGTCCCCTTGTGCGAAGAATATTGAGCTAGTAGGTTATGTTTCCTGTGGTATAGCTAGTAGCAGGTCATTTACACTTGTCAATTTTCTTATAGTGACCCCATTTCTTAAAATCTGATAGCCAATTGAAAATTCGTTACTCACTCTAGCAATCTGACTAAATACTATGTACTAATTTGATGTTTTGTTCACTAATGTGGGAAGCACTTACTGAAATAGCAATTGATCAGACAATTATCTAACTTAAAGATCAACTAATAATCCATAGTCTAAACAGATTTTGTACATATCAACAAACTTGAATATGAAGTATTTATTTAGTGACTAATCGTTTAGTTTTTTGACTAAGTGACCAA
Source organism: Eruca vesicaria subsp. sativa (assembly GCA_932364175.1). NCBI lineage: Eukaryota > Viridiplantae > Streptophyta > Magnoliopsida > Brassicales > Brassicaceae > Eruca > Eruca vesicaria. The sequence continues at coordinate 31,258 of CAKOAT010957376.1, read as the reverse complement.
CTTAAAAAAACTAACCATTTTGGGTAATAATTTTGTACAAAATAGCTCTACTCTGAACATTTTCATCTGCGTGTGCTGTTCTTGATTGTTTGTCACATATTTGCAAAATGTTGCCAAATTTTGTTTGGTTCTTGCCGAATCCTATCAGTTAACTAATTATAAACTTGTGTCTCGGTTCAGAATATTCATATATCAACTACTCGAATAAAATCTCAAACCAAACCTGGACGTCACTGATACAAAGCCATGAGAAAGTAAACTAGAACACTGCAAGTCTGCAATACACTTGAAAAAATGTATCAAGCTTCCATCAAAGACTAATCAAAAGAAGCAGCAAATCTCCACCAAAACACACTTCAACGAGAAGCAAGCATGGAGATCAAACACACAAGAAGAATGATAACACCCAAAACCGAACCCCAAACAACCCATTTCCTGTTCTTCTTCCTCATCTGATTCGCATAGAACAAACTGTTAGTCCCTCCACTCACAAAGCTCCCTGCAACAGCCACATTAGCTTCAATATCATCAACCCTATCTCCTTGCGTCTCAACAAGAACAGCCATGTCGAGGAACACTTGGTGAAGCCTGTTAAGACTCCTCTTAATGTCATTCACAGCTTCATGTCTCTCTTTGGTCTCCAAATCCATCTCAGCTTTCACTTCAAACGTCTTCACAAGCCCCTCTCCAGACACCATCTTCTCCATGTCCTCGTCACTTGGTTCTTCACCAGTCGCTAAAAAATACTTACTCTTGAGATCTTCTCTGTAATCAGCAAAGATCCTCTCCCTCAAGCGATGGAACTCTCCCATAGTCTCTCTCAGTTTCGCCCTAACACCGTTCGTGATCGCAACACGTGTCCTGTCCGTGCAAGAACCTTCCTTGAAACTCGTGGTCTCGATGGCGTCGATTAGGGTTTTGACTGCGTTTGCCTTGCGTGAGACGGCGACGATGTTGGACTCCATCCTGTCTCTCAACCCGCGGAGGATCTTGGCGCTGTGCGTGGACTTGGTCTCTTCGTTGAGGTGCTTGAGATCGTGTAAGAGATGAGTGATCTCTTCGATTAGGGCTTTGATGGACTCGATCTCTGCGAAGAAACCCGTAGAGAGAGTTTCTTCATTGGCTTCGCCTTTCTCCACGTCACGCTCTGATTCAAGATCGTTCTTGGCTTGTTTCTTGAGTTCCACATAACTTAGGAACGATTTCGTCATCAGATCATTCATCTTTTTTTTTTGGAAGAGAAGAGAGTGATGAAACCCTAGAAACAAGATTTGGGGTTAGGATCTTAACCAAGTGACAGAGACAGATTATTTGAAGATGTGAACTAAGTAAAAGAGAATTACAGTGTACGATTTTGTAAAAGATCGGAACGAAGATCTTCGTTTCTGTTCTCCAAGAAGAAGAACTGCAAAAGAGATGAAAGCGAGTTCAACAATGGCACATTATAGACAGTAGAAACCCTTCGACTACGATAAAGAGCATTCATTACCTAAGGAAATGCTCCTCTCAATCAACTTTGCTACTTTCTCTCTCCTCTTTTCTCGTTCGTACTCTCTCTCTCTCTCAGGCTCTGCGGTTTCTTTTTATGATCAGAAATAAGAATGATTTAAATTTTGAAAGAGAGGAAGTTATAAAGAAGATCTTCAAGAATCCGATTTTTTCAGTTTCATTTTGATCACAAAATTAGCCGTTGCTCTGGAAACGTTTTTTCTTTTTGTGAAGACGCTGTCGTTTTATAACTCAAATTAGCATTAATCACAAAGCGACGCCGTTTCTGCGGCAAAGGAATATAAAAGCTTTGACTTTTTATTGATAGATCATCTGTTTCAGTCAATTATACAAAGAAAGTTTACTTTTACATACGACTAGTTCTTGTTGCAAGTGTTCATGTCATGATGCTTCTTTGGCATATTGCTTTTGTTATTTGATCCATCAGAAACTATTCCACAACCTCTATCTGCAACTAGCGTGAACCATGTCCAAGACCTAACAACAATAGCTTCCAACGTTTCTTTCATAACAGAATGACCATCTATGTTCTTATACATGCATGCTAAACTTGGTATACAATATCCGCAATGTACATCCAAAACTTTCTGTTTTAAAGACTAGAAAAATTCGCAGATATTCATTTCTTTTCCCCAAAATTTTGTTTAATGATGATTTTCAAAATATCCGACAAAAGGTGATTTTGTAGAATTGAATTTAACACCAAAAAAGACTAGGCTACACGAGGCTTCTTCTTCTTTGTCTTCTTGTAATTCTTATGCCACGTCTTATACGTGCCCTTTGTCTTCTTATTAGATGCCTTCGTCTCAGGCTCTGCAATTTCGTCTTCTGCATCCTCCTCCTCATCTTTGTCTCCTTCTATATCAAACAGATCATCCTCGTCTTCTTCATCAGAACTCAACACAAAATCTTCCACAACATCATCTTCTCCTACACCTTCCTCCACTTGCTTCTTCTCTGTTTTACTCTTCCTCTTACGTTTCTTCTTAACTGTCTTCTCTTCTTCCAATTCTTTTTCTCTGCCAACCATACAATTACTTTAGGTTAAAACCATCATAACTACACAAAGATGATGGCTTTACAACATGAAACCTGAGAGATGAGAGAGGAATAATAGAGAGACATACTTGGAGTTACTTCCTGGTAACCAGGAGGAACTGAAAGCTGCAGCACCCTTTTCATTCCTATCTGCTTCATCTTCTTCCTCATCGCTGCTTGGTGCGTTTTTCCCAAACACCGCTGACTCCTCTCCCACGATAACACTGGATAAACCAGACAGATTATTAGTACCAGCAGCTAAACAAAACACTACTGAGCGAGGCCAAAAAAGAAAAGAATAGAAGATGAAAGTGATCAAAATGGTAGAGGAATGCAACTCACTCTGATTCCACCAGTGATTCGTTTCTTTGCTTGGCTCTTTGGCGGATTATCACTGCATACTGCGATAGAGGGCCTTCCCCTGCTTTCTTATCACCCTGAACAGAAGATACCCCAAAGAAGATTCAGAACAAGCCACATTTATATGCTTTTGCAATGATGTCTGATCATGTGTGAGTTTTCGACTGTGAGGGTTTCAGACAACTACTCTATAAATTCAAGCGAATCAAGAGAAACGAGTTACTACACCTCAAGGAATGATGCAGCAGCAGGCTCATTGGGCTGAAAATTTATCGACGCTCTCTTCTTGTTGACAAACTCTGAGTTAGCTTCAATCTGGAGAGAAAGAAAGCAAACGAGTCATCAAAACATCAATATTGTACATATACATTTCATATAAGCTCAGTTCATTTTTTTCAGGGTACCTGACTAATGAGTTGCTTCATTTCTTTCCTAAACCTCTCCGCTTTAGTTGATTTGTAAAAGCTACGCAGCCTTAAGGTCGGAATACAAGAAAGCTCAAAGAAAGCCACGGAATAGCTCCACTGAGTCAAATGCTCCACAAGTTCCTCCACTACAGAATAAACACATGCCTCCTGAAACGCTCTTGTCTTCACTGCCGGTTTACTTACCTAGAAACGAATTTTGACAGCAAAAAAATGTTACTAATTTCACTATTGTCACTTCTTTAAAGGCACAGCCAAGTAAGTTTTCTTTTTACCTTCAGTAGTGTACGTAGGTCGACACCTTTTCCAACACCACCAGTGGGAGGTCTATTGAGTTCTTTCATGTCTAACATGTCCATAAGAAGCATTGAGACGGGTATAAAGGTACCAGTAGAAGAAGCAATCCGGTTCAGCATACTAACACATCTTAGTCTAAGGGGAATATAGCGAGCAGTGGGAACAAGTTTTGCTACACCAGATATTATTTGGGCTAGTGGATAAGCAACTGGTCTGAGTTCAGACTGAGAGCTGTAGGCACAAACAGCTCCGGTCCAAAGCTCAAGACAATGGATGAACTTCCACTGATACACTTTCCGAAATGCTTCCTGAAGAAACAACCAAATGTAAACTAAGAGTTAAAGCAACTTTTCACACAACATGCAAGTGTTGAACAGAAGAACTCAGTACTTTTGTTTTTGTGTTGAGCGCTTCACGTAGAATCATTGCCAGTTGCCTTATGAAGACAAACGCATGCTGATATGAAGCAGAGATATCTGTACCGATAAGCTCAATGAAGCAGTTCCCAAGAAAGGAGATATGCTGCAATTTAACAGCATTCACAAACTGGCAATTCAACACATACGCTTTGTACATTCCCTTGATGCAGTCATCCACACAGTCAGTTCCAAGGCGTATGCACAAATCCCTCAGGAACAACAGCGAAACAACAGAGATGGCGCTACTTCCGGTTCCCCAGAAATGAAGTGCAACCTAAATGAAACAAGATCAATCAGCAAAGAAAGAACCAAAAGGAAACATACACAGAATGATACTTTTGGCTCTCAACACACCTTAATATATTTCCTAAGGAGGCTTGGAAAGGCAGATAGAAAGACCGATGAGTGTTTCAAACGCCTGAGAGTAAACGATATCATCCCTGGATCAGTCATCTGGTTCAGAACGTGAAGTGAGTTCCCGAGATATGATTTAACCAAGTGATTATAGTTCTTCCAGGGCCTTGTGTTCGTCAGTTCCATAATAGTATCTTTCATACCTCCAGTTGCAGGAAGCCTTAACAACTTCCGAAGAATCCCATCCATCTCACTCAAAACATAAATCATTATCTTATTGAACACAGCACTCGACATAACGCTGAACTTTGCAGATGGGTCGTCTCCGGTATCATCACCGTAGTGACAGGCAGTTCTATAAGCTCTCAAGATAGAACGCACTGCCCCTAGCTTAGCGTCTTCTCGGATTGATTTACACCATGAATCAACCATGGCTGCTGTAATCGTTTTCTGCTCGCTTACTTTCTTTGCAACTCCCAGCTCGGAGGTTTCATCAACACCTTGCTTCTCAGTGTCTTCCAAATCAGTATCAGCATCATCCTAACCAAAGATAAAAAGCTTTGAGCACAATTCGCATCCAATATGTTCAAATCTGCTTGACATACTCACCTCGAACTCGGCAGCATCAAACTTTAGAAGATCTTCATCATGCTCTTTCATATACTCAAAAAACTCAGCTTGCTGCAGAAAGAGAACATCAAGAGTCAAAACCTTCCAAAATATTATTACAATCACAGACAGATAACATGTTTCTTTTTAAATGATTAAGGATGTTCTGTGTACATCAACTCAGCTAGTAGTTAGTAACATAATACAAGAAGACTCACAGTTTCCTGAAGCCTCTTAAGTTGTTCCTCATGCTCCTCAGCTTCTGCTTTCTTAGATTTCAACTTCTTCTCATTGCTTATCTTATGCATTGATGTACCATCTACTACATCCTTTGCTTTCTTCTTAGACTTTAACTTCTTCATTCCATGCTTTCTACCGCTCATCTGATCTATTGATACACCATCTACATCCCATAGACCGTTTATCAACGAAAATTGCAATGAAGATGTATATTTTATTTTTGCTGCATAAGAGAAAAAAACTAACCTTTGGTACCCATTGCGTAACACACAACTCCCGAGAATCACCTGCAATCTTAACCAAATTCAAATTTGAAAATTGAACTTATAGTTTCGCGAATTCAAACAGGAATCGAGGAAAGGAGACGCACCGGTAACGGAGATACCAGTTGACAGGGAGAAACAAACTAGGGCTTTAGGAGAGGTTCTATTCTTTTAATTTCTTTAAACCGTATTATGTAATTCAAACCGAACAACCCGGTTGGGTTTTTCAATCTATACTATACTATATAAAACTTGAAAAAATATGTTCACAAAGGATTCAAATGCTAGTAGTTCATATTTAAAAACTTATACACTTAGCTCTGAATTCGAATGCAACATAATTTCTTGCTTGCCGTACATGCATAATCGTTTGTAGATCCAGATGTTACCGGAAGAGTTCATCACCGTAAAATTATTCATTAAGATCACATATGTTAATTATATGACAATTTAATTGTTACCCAATGTTTAAAAAAAAATTAAAACTATCACATCAGTTATCAATCGTTATCTTGATTTATTATATATAGATGACAATAATTTCTTCAGAATAAATAAAAATCAAAATCTATATTATAATGATACACTTTAAAGACTCCTTAAGGTATCCATATAGGCAGATTGTGGATCCTACATTTTTATATTAAAATAAATAGTTGTTTTAAAATGATTACAAACAAAGAATATCAGTTTAGTCAAGTGGTCTAAGACCCCATGTTTGGTCTCCAAAGACATGGGTTCAATTTCCACTGCTCTCATGCATAAACCAATTAATGTCATCATCATAAAAATATTTTTTAAACACACATATTCTTGGTAAGATGGTTACAAACAATGAAATACACTTTAGCCAAGTGGTATAAGGTGTCTAATTAAGTATACAAGATTGTGGGTTCAAACCACGCAGCTATCATGTATTTTTGATTTTCTTTTTATTTAGGTTATTATCATATGGGTTTTTTGTTTATAAGGTTCTTATGTTTTTTTGTGGGCTTATTGTTTTAAAGATCAAAATAGTTGTATAAACCCTAAACCTTAATAAGTTCAAACCCAAAATAGTTAAAAATGAATCCAAAACGAATAATAAAACAAAAAACAAAAAAAAACAAGTCTCACGTGGTTGCCTACGCGGTTAAAACTATCATATTATAATATAGCTCAACCCAAAAATAATAAAAAATAAATCCAAAAACGAACAGACAAAAAAAAAGTGAATTCCACGCGGGTGCATACGTGGATGGCTTAATGAGGGTTGAATAATATAGATTAGGAGTTCAAAAAGTTAAACCATTGCAAATATTTCCTAATATATATTTTCAAAAGATTTGTATGTGAGATAAAATAAAATAAAACAACAAAAATTAATTATTTTCGTTATTATTAAATGAATATATAATTTCTCTTACGTTTTAATAACTACTATAATTTCCTGAAAACATTACTCACCACCGATTCCAGACTCCGACGAATGGATTCCCACAGTCGATGATGCCGTAGATAAAAATGCCACATCATTTATGAACAAAACTCAAACTTACAAAAAACCATATATAAAAGCCTATCTAATGAAACTTAAACAACGAATATTAACTTAATTAAGGTTATTTTCAAATTGATAATCGTTTAATACAAATATAAATACTATAAACATAGAATTATATCAAGTTTTGATCTACGATATAAAAACTATTTACAGCAAAAAAAAATACACCTACTTTTACACACTAAAAACTATATTATAGCCTAACTATTCCTATAAACCTTACTTCGCATATAAATAACATTTAACACATTCCTAATATTTTTCAAAAAAAATTGTATGTGAAATAAAATAAACAACAAAATTTAAGTAAGTTATTTATTAAATGAATATGTAATTTCTCTTACATTTTAATAACTACTATAATTTCATTGAAAACATTTCTCACCACCGACTCCAGATTTCGGCGAATGAATTCCCACAGTCGATGACTCCGTAGATAAAAATGCCACATCATTTATGAACAAAACCGAAACTTACAAANTTACAAAAAACCATATATAAAAACCTATCTAATGAAACTTAAACAACGAATATTAACTTAATTAAGGTTATTTTCATATTGATAAATCGTTTAATACAAATATAAATACTATAAATATAGAATTATATCAAGTTTTGACATACGATATAAAAACATGAAATTTTCCATTTCATTATTAATTGGTGTCATTAGAAGAATCTACTAAACCAACAATCAAAAAACTACACGCAAACATAATGATCCCGGCCCCGCGCTTGCGCGGAGAATATGCAACTAGTAAAACGAATGAGGTAACCTAACAAAAATAAAAACATTAAAAATAAGCATTGATATTAGCTACCATAACTGATAGGTTGATAAATTTCTTAAAATATCATAAGTTGACTATCACTTTTCAAAAAATACTTTAATTTAAAGTTCATGGTTTAGTGCTTATTGTTAGAGGTTTAATAAATTTAAAATACTTTCTGATTATTAATCAGAAACTGATGCCTTGTGATAATAACAACTGATCTTAACCAAGGCTCTGAAATTAAATTGTAACACCCGCCTCCCCCATAACTAACTTGGGTGTTCAGAGCTAGAGGCTAGAGACAAGTGTAGGGGGAGATTGGTTGGGATGTAGCTGGTAACTTGAATTTTAATTTACATCTACAATTATAAAAGTTATCAATCATGTTTTATCTAGTGTTTAAAACTAAAGTAAAAAATTTTAAAAAATGACTGTAGAACATTTGTTTTCTAAAACACAATTTTGTATGTTGTAGAGAAAAAATATTGTTATGTATATCTTTCCATATTTGCTACTTTACTCATTTAGTTCTTAAAGCTATAGGTAAGTCTAAAAATCTTAATGATAAAATTTTACAGTAAAATTTTCACAGATACATCCCAACTAATCACTTCCGTACATCCCAACTAATCACTTCCGTACATCACAAGACAAGCCACCTTGTCCCGCCATCAGTCCTAGAACTCAGATATATTTCCTTTTGTTTAAGTGCACCAACACAATCATATCTGTCACTTTTACTTATATTTTTACAACGAGGAGAAATGGAAAAGGAGAGATGAGGAGATGGAATGCTCGAAGAGATAGGTTCTAGACCAGCTTTTCCTCATGAGCAATGATACAACTCAATGCAGAACGAGGCTAACTAGTCGAAGCAATAAGATTCAAGTCAACATTACCGTCACTACATGTTATCACCAAACACACATAATCAAAACTACAATTCATCACACTCCTTACTTCCCACAATTGTCCCCTAGATCACATGTTGGTACACGCAGCGGGCCACTGTTGTCCCACACGGCTGATGCCCGTATACATAGTGCACAGTGCCGTGCCACAGTGTAAAAAAATGAAACCTTCGCTTATGGCAACAAAATATTTTAAAAAATTGAGGGCATCATCTATTACTATGAGAACCATAATTTTATAAGAATTTGTATCACTCGATGAAAGCACTATAATAATTAGGATTTTGAAAACATGGGCTTATAAATATATGAGTTTCCTAAGCTAGCATGTACACAATTGTTTTTGATAATTAACTAATAAGAGTAATTAGATGTAGGATTATAGTTTTGAATGCCTTTTTGAAATATTGGAAAATAAAATTGATACAATTCTATCTTTTTCGATTATGGCATTAAAACATTTAAGTTAATAATCTTAGCTTTAAAATTAGTTATAAAATTTAATACTTAATTAATATTTTTGTAATAATAAAAGAATCTTGTTCTTTTTTGAAACACAATGAATCTTTTTATATAATTGATAATTTGTTTGTTAGTTTAATTCTCTATAGTTTCTTCTCTATTATAAGGTATATTATTATTTTTATTATAGAGATTTTTATGATTCGGCTTCTGGCCACAAAAAAATGCTCGCACGGCTCTGATAGTGCACCTACTTTCCCAATCGGAATTCCTCTCATTCACACACCTCTTTTTCACCTTCTCCACCAGTCCACACTTCTGATCAATTACAAACATCATAAAATCACATCCTAACATCATTCACCAAAACCATTACATGCACCTAATATCCTACTCTTGCAGTTCTTTATAATAATAACCTAGCTCAACACAATTCTTAAACAAAATATAAAGCAGTCTCAATCAATAACACGATCGATCTTTCACATTAACACAATTAGTTCATCAAGTGATTTGACAATATGGGCGTTCTTATGCAGTATGTGATATGCATTAACAACCTTGATGCATTTATGATAAATCAACCTAACATCAAACAAGACTAACCAAACCTAATTTTAACATTAGGCAATAACTGAAGATCTGGAGAAGATTCATCTGAAAAAGAAGTAAATATGCAGACAAGGAAGGACGATGAACAATAACAAGTAAGCTCGGACCAGTGGTGGTGTGCGGCTCCGGTCAAGAGCGATGGTGGTCTGGGGGATTTTTGTGATGGCGCATGGTGAGGAGAGAGAGAGACGACAGCGCAAAGGATGGAGAGAGAGAGAGAGAGAGAGAGAGAGAGAGAGAGAGAGAGAGAGAGAGAGAGAGAGAGAGAGAGAGAGAGAGTGAGAGTGAGAGAGAGAGAGATAGATAGAGATAGAGATATATATATATATATAGAGAGAGAGATAGAGAATCATTGAAGGTTATATGGTTTTTTGATCCCTTTGGGACTCTGCATGACTTTGTTCTAGATTTTTTTTGGAGAAGAAAAGAGATGGAGATATTCATTTATAAGAAAAATAAGATAAGACCATATGTTTAACCCTAATGAGCCTTAGAGCATCCACATCAGTGAACCTCTCCTTAGGGGTTCACACAAATAAAAAATTAATTTTTTTCGTTTACTTTAAAATAAAAAAATTAATAATGGACCAATCAGAGACTGACACGTGGTGAACCCGGGGTCATCGGGGTTCACCGCATTGAACTTTTGAGAGAGGGGTTCATAGAAATCTGATTTTAATATTAATTTTTTTTTTTGGTTTGCGTGTGAACTCCCCCCATCATCCCTTGATGGGGGTGCTCTTAGACCAAGCATCTTATATATCAAACTCAGAAGTCATGACTTCATTCATGTGTAATCTTTTTAATTTAGACCATTCTTAGAGTCTTTATCATATTATACATCACATAATTATAATATCTTTTCATATCTTTAATTTTTAATTGAAATACAAATAACTATTTTTATTTGAAAATTCTAACAAAATATTTTTAATATCTTTTATAATCCTTTTTAAAATGTATTTTCCAAAATTAAATAAGGTTTTAATTATCATAAAATATAATTAAGTTTAATTCATTTTTGATTATAAACATAAATTAGAAATTATTTAAAATAATTTTAACAAAATCTCAAAATTTTGCTTCTCTATTGTGTAGTTTCAACTTAATTTTATTTTAACATATATTTCAAATTTAGAAAAAAACAAAAATATTTACCTATTCCTTTAAAACAAAAGTCACAACTTTATTTCATGTGTGATTTTTTTTAAGTTGGACCATCTCATATGAATTTACTTACATGAATTTTTGCATACACATATGAATTATTTAACTATTCTAGAAAAATAGAATAAGTATTCTTATATTTTCTCTGAATTAAATCTAAATCAAATATTTTCATATCTTTTTCTCAACAAGATAAATATATTTTATTTTTCATTAAAGCAGACATTTAAAAATATTTAACTACTTTCATATCCTTATTTAAAATATCAATGTATATTTAAATATTTAATTAATTTATTTAAAATAGAAATTTTATATTTCATTTTATACTTAAATAAACCTCTTTTAAATATCTAATTAATTTTTAATTATTTTAATCTGATGTAAAATTTGTATTAAATTTCTGATATTAATTTAACATGATATTTTTTTCAATCAAATCTCTCATTAAGATTTGTTAATATAGAATTTTGTACCACACTGTTGAAAATATACTATCATTATGAATGATCGGTCTACAAATACTATTTTGAAAGTATATTCAGTTTCTATTATTAAATATTGTGGCCGGTTTAGTTTTATTTTTCAATAATAGAAGTATATGGCTGCTTTGTTTTAAAAAAAAAACAAAACAAAATCAAGCTTTTATATAGACCATACTCATATATTATTCATTAATGTAATTGTTTTTATTTTATTTTTATCTTGTACCATTTTGAAAGTGCAATAGGTATTGTACTAATTTATGCCATTAACATAAATGACAGATGAATGCTTGAAAAAAAAATTTCATGTGAATATATTTATTTTCAGTGTTTTTATTATCAAATTTTAGTTGTAGGTTTAATTGTTAATTATATAACACGAAGTATGATATATAAACAATTGCAAATAAAAGTTTAACATTGAAAAAATCAATATAAATAATCCAAGAGTTTTGGGGTAGAAAAATCTAAATCACCAATAGAGAAATTAAGAAACTGCAAAAACGTAGATAATAAATGAAAACTCAAGTTTAAAAGAAAAATATAAACGAAAACTCAAGTTTAAAAGAAAGATATAATTAACATATCTGACGAAAAATATTATTCACCAAGTGGAATTGGAACACAAACTGATTGATAAGCGGGGAAAGCTAGGACAACCATTTAATTGTTCTGACACACCAGAAGAAGATTTTATAACGCATGTTGACAAAATCATAAGAAGTGGCTATCTTATTCCAATTGCGAAATAATTGTGTCATCTGAATTAATTCCTTGTCTAACACCCAAACGATCTTCAGTGAAATCTCTTACCCGTTTTGATGGCTGAGGCTTTTTTCTACTTATAAACTAGATTCTGATCCGCGTGATTGCGCGGGATTGTTAATATATATAGGTTCAATTGTTAATTACAATTTTCTGATTTTATAAATTTTGGTTTGCATTCAATATTTTTCTTTGAGTTGGTTTCTGTTTGGTTGTAGGTTTTGGTTTTCAGTTCAAGAAATATAGTTATAGTTAAGTTATTTATGAATTTGGATTTGATTTGAATTTTGTTATTTGGTTTGGTTCAAATAATAATGTTAGGAACCCGATAAAATTTTAAGTTAAATTCGAACACATATAGATCTAATAGGGATATGAAAATTTTGATCTTGATTCTTTTTTAGATAGCTATATTCAATTCATTTTCTCTTTTTATTTTGTTTTATTGAGTGTTTTAATTTTTAAATACTTTTATAGAATCAGTATATTTTAAAATTATATACTATGTCAAAATATACCAATATCATTTTGAAATATGAAATATTTTTAATCTAAATAAAGATTAGGTATGTAACTGGCGGTTGAGCATTTTGAATACAATTATAGTTGTTTATATTTAGTTTAAATTATAAGCAGTTCAAATAGTGTTACCATTCTCTAATTCTTTTTAAATGCATCAACCAACTCCAACACATTTGTTCATTTTCCCGTCATTTGATTGTGTACTTCGCAACTGCCATAAAAGTTAAGGCAAACTTCTGATTAATGGGGGGGGGGGGGTTCTTAGGATGAGTTCTTAGCGGAATATAAGAAACCATCTCTTAATTTTTAACTAAAAAAATTAAAAATTGACTTTTGAATAAGATATTCAAGAGCCAGTTTTTAGTTTTTTAGTTAAAAGTTAAGAAACGGTTTCTTATATTACACTAAGAACCCCACCATAAGAACCCTCCATTAATCATGGTTTTATTTCCCCTAAGTTGTTAACTTTTTATGTGTGTATGAGGTTTGAGAGACTTAGTAGTTAACAGTGTATATACATGTATTTAACTGAGTTTTGAAATTGCATTGTTGAATCACTTTCTTCCCTTATACATACAATCTTCTTATCAATATTTAAGAATCTTTTTTAGTTTGTGAACATAAATGTTGTTTCTTTCTTAAATATCTACTCATACACACCCATTCTTCCTCTGTTCAGACCATCAAATGGTTCTACCAGCTTGATCACGTCCATATCGAATCTAAAACTGTAACTGTTAGGTCTGTAGCTGGTCAACTGACATTTCTATAAATTTCCATCCTTATACTCTAGAACATTAGAAGAATTTATGGTGATAGAGATTGCTTAGCCACCTGTCTCTGTGCCTCGCGTTCTTATCAGTTTCTTCTGCTTCTTTTTGATGCTTTGGGTTGATTTCCAATGGCATAATCTTCACACCCATTGATATTTTCTGTTGTCACATGTACCCAGATAAATATTCCAAGATGATATTTTCTTTGATATAGATTTATTTTTACAACGTCCATAGTCTAAAGCTATCTCTACAGCACGATGGCAAAATTAAACTAAAAACTAATAGGCTATTCATGAAAAACTGGTTCCGAGTTCTCACTGGATATATAGTAAACACTAACCAATAACACATGGTTGTTGTCACCAGCTATAAATTATAGACTTTAAAATCATCTGAAACCATGTCTTTTATTTGCTATTGTGTTTATACTTAGGAAAAGAAAACTCAATCCTTGACAAAGAATGTAAAAGAGACACTAAGCTGTTTAAATACTAACCTAGAACGTTGGATGATGAGGAGCTAACACCAGAAGTTGCAGGTCTCCGACGTATTCTACGCCCAGCAGTAGCACACCACGTTTTCACGGGCCTGGAGCTTTTAAATCTCATGCAAATAAACCCATCAAGTCACCCAAAAGAAACAACACAAACTTGACCAAAAACCAAAATTTATTATAACCCATCAACGAAAACGTTATCAATCGATCTAGCCACATTCAGATTCAAAACCCTAATTTCAATTCAGATCGAAATTCTTAGATTAAATCGATCTCCACCCGAGGAATTTCTTTTTGCTTCTTAACGACAACAGATGAACTTTGTAGAGACTTTTGGGTTTAATAATCTGTTTAATCTAACAATTAGGTAAAAGGTTAATTAAACCTCTTTAAGTCCTAACGATGATAGATGAATGCATTTAATAAAAATCTAAATAGTGTAATTTTATATTTAGTCATAACATGTTTAATAGGTCCAAAATTATAAACTGCCATGGTAGAATTCAAATAGGACTCTAAATTAATATAGTAGACTAGATTTCGACCCGCACAACCGTGCGGGTATTTTAATACGGAAATATTTTAAATTATATAATAAAATTTATCAATAAATGAATATAATTTGATTCTGTATGCTATCAAATTTTATAATAATTTTATGTGGCTTATAATATTACTGATATAAAATTTATAAATTTATATATTTTGTTTTATTTCTAACTTTGAAATATATGTAAAAAGTAAATTAAATTGGACTTACATAATATATAAAAAGAAATTGGGATATTGTTATAAGTATTTTACTTAATTTTAATTTTTGTTTATAAATAAAAAATGAATTAATACTTTAATTATACTTTATGGTAATTAAAATATTAATCAAATCATTTTTGAATTGAAAAGTATCTAAAAGATTTTCAAAAGATTTTGTTATAATTTTCTTAAAACTATTTATTTGTATTTCAAACAAAAATAAAAGATATGAAAAGATATTATAATGTTATGTAAAATTTTATGAATGGTTCAAACTAAAATATCACACATGATGTGAGTTATGACTTCTGTTTTAATATATAAGATTTTAGTTCCATGTAAATATATATATCTACTCTATCTACTCTATTAAAATAGAGTCATTCTTTTTATCTACTGATACAAGTTGTCATTTAAATTTGGACCCTATTGAATGTTACAAATAATATAAGTCATATAATTGATTGAACCGTATTACTTAAATTAAACCAACACAAATAATGTAAAGAGACGACCTTAATATAAACTACCTTCAAAATATGGCAGGTATCTATGTATATACCAACAACACATATTTTCTCCTACAAATATGGAATGTTCTAAAATAATATATATCATCAAAATATGGAATATGGAAATCTACTAATTATACTTAAATTAAACCAATGGTTATTTATGAAATATAGTCTTGGACTTACTTTTATTTTTTGAAAAAAATTATATAGTTTGGTTTTGGGCTTAGTATTAAGAAAAAAAACTCTAAAAACATTGAATAAACTTTTCACCTTAAAAGATCAAAAAATCAATTATTATTTTCAAACCCAAAAGGTATTTAATATTTTTAACAAAACAAAATTATCTATTATTAATCATTTATTTAAATCATGTACTTTAAAACATGTTAGTATATTTTTTTTTATTTTAAATAACAATCACTTTGTTTTGATAAATTTCAATGGTAACTTTTAAATAATTTATTGTTTTATTTTTCTTAAATAATTTACTGATTAAAAAAATATAAAGCAAAACCAAAAACCAAATCTTAAAACTAAAATCCAAAACCAAAAGTTGAAAACACATGTTATATTTTTTTGCTTTGTTTATTTACAAAATAAACTATTTCAATTTTTTTTTAAAAAAATTGTTGTCATCTTTTCAGTTTTGAATTAGATGTTCGATTATTTGATGGTAATATTAGTTCAAACTAACTCAGCGGGTTTAAAAATTAAAAACCCAAAGCAAAAACTGAAAATGAAAAGTAGAAACTTATAAACTAAAAACCAAAAACCAAAATCTAAAAATAAAAACTGAAACTAAAAACTAATGAAAAATAATCATCACCACAAATTTAGGTGAACTAATTTTATATCAAAATATTCTTTAAACTAAGACAAAACCCAATTATATAAATTTTTAATCATAAAAAATTTATATAGAAATAGAAACTTAAAAACTAAAACCCAAAAAATCAAAATCTAAAACAAAATCTAAAAATAAAAATTGAAAATAAAAACTAATGAAAAACAATCATCACGACAAATTTTGCTGAACTAATTTTATACCAAAACATTCTTTAAATTAAGACAAAACCCAATTATATAAATTTTTAATCATAAAAAAATTGGGTAATATAAGTTCAAACTAACTCAACGGATCTGAAAATTAAAAACTCAAACCAAAAGCTGAAATCAAAAATAGAAACTTAAAAATTAAAACCCAAAAAATCAAAATCTAAAAATAAAAATTGAAACTAAAAACTAATGAAACACAATCATCACCACAAATTTTGGTGAACTGATTTTATACCAAAACATTCTTTAAATTAAGACAAAACCCCAATTATATAAATTTTTAATCATAAAAAATTTGGGTAATATCAGTTCAAACTAACTCAGCGGATCTAAAAATTAAAAACTCAAATCAAAAGCTGAAATCAAAAATAGAAACTTAAAAATTAAAACCCAAAATATCAAAATCTAAAACAAAATCTAAAAATAAAAATTGAAACTAAAAACTAATGAAAAACAATTATCACCACAAATTTTGGTGAACTGATTTTATACCAAAACATTCTTTAAATTAAGACAAAACCCCAATTATCTAAATTTTTAATCATAAAAAGTTTTCGCGCTTTTAAGCGCGGGTCAAAATCTAGTATATATATTATAAATAGGAGTTCACCCTAATATTATCCTTTCTAACATGATTTTTGAGGGAGCCGCTTTTTTTCACCCAATAGTCCCGGTCTTTGACATGTGCCCAAGGTGTAATTGCACATAGCCCATTTATTTTGATAATTTTCACTTCAAGATTTAAGGTCTTTTTCAAAATATATTAGGGCCATTTTTTTTACAGATTTTTTTTTTAAACTATTTGTATTAGAAAAAAAATTTGCACAGGGCCCATTACAACCTTGAGTCGGGCCTGTCACCCAACGCCAGCGACGTCATACCTCGGCGGTGTTGTCTTTGTCCATTTTAGTTATGGTTGTTATTGATCCTTGTTTCATTTCTGCTCATTCTTATACTGCTCGTTTTTACGCGATTTCCAAACCTTCTTCTGACCTTGACTTTTTCACGCTTCGTGGTCTTTTATGTGGTCTTGAAGTCAACCGAGACTGCCTCTTTTTTCTGGGACTCCCATAAAGATATTTTGCAAGCTGTTTCCGGTGCTATTTCCTCTCTGAATGGCGGCTTACTTTGCTCCCGACTTTTCTTGCTCATATATGTGAACCACAGACTCTCAATCAACGATCTGAAGCGGGTCACGCTGAAGACCTTTATACAAATATTCAATTCCCATTCCATCACAAGTTTTGTCACTTCATCAACTTTTGGTGTCTTGACGACCACCGTATGTGGGGTCCATGTTTGACAAGTCGTTCAGTTTTGTATTCTCGATGTATGCAAAAGATAACTCTCCTAGAAATGATTTCACCACCTCCATCCCGACATGATCATGTCTTGAAAGCCTCCTCAGATATTCTTGTGAGATTCACTGCGCCATCATGGTTTCTGTTTCACCTCTGACAAGCCTTGCCGTGAGCCTATGCTGTTCCGGTGAGCCCAATTTCTCATCAGTTAACGCTCTGTGTTTTTCAACTGGTGTCCTCCTCTTCAACTCTGACGAAACTTTAGACATCCAACTTTTTCGATCAAGGGTTCTTTTATTTCGATCAAGGGTGTAAACTAGGCATGCGACTTCGGTTTTCCAAAACCAAACCGAACTGAACCGTCAGTTTTCGGTTAACCAAAATTTTTGAAACTTATTCCAAAATTAACCGAATTAAATTTTGGTTCGGTTATCGGTTAATTTCCATTTTCAAAATTATTTATGAAAATAACTGATTTATTGGTTTTTGGTTAATATCGGTATAATTTTCCCAAAAAAAAATCGGATATTTTTTGGTTATTTAGGTTAAGTTCGGTTATTTTTGGGTTTTTTCAGTTTAATTCGGTTTGGTTTTTCGGTTATTTTTGGATATTTTTGTTTTTTTAAACTGAGTTCAAAAACCGAACCAAGCCGAACCAGAAACCGGATTACTTTTCAGAATCATACTGAATTAAACTGAGTTCAAAACCGAAACCGAACTGAAACCCAAAAATTTCGGTGCGGCTCAGTTCGGACCGTTCGGTTCGGACCGTTCGGTTTGGTTTAAAGTTGCATGCCTAGTTTAAACAACAAGTTAAGAATTTTATCAAAAGCAACTAGATATGTATACATTAAAATCATAATCTTATATCAATTTTAATTTATTTTTTTCCTTAAAATATATTAAATCAACTTGTATAGAATTAAGAAAAAATTGTATAAGAATAGTATATAATTAAAGGACAACTCTTCAAAATATAACATTTTTTAGTTTTCATCTCAAAAGTAGCACCTCAAGATCAAAATCACAAAAATAACATTTTGGAAAGACTAAAAGACTTTAATACCCTTAGTAAGAGTGTTAAAATAGGTCATGAACCATGAGTTGATCCAACCCAAGTTGACCCATTAACCCAAATGATCTGTTTATTTTTGATCCTATAGGTTATTGGGTTAATAGTTTAATAGGTTAACAAGTTAATAGGTTAACAAATTAATGGGTTACGAGGTTAAATAGGTCTATTGGAATATGTCAACCCTGACCCATTTAGGGTTTAAATTTTATGTTTCAGGGTTTAGGGTTTATAATTTAAGTTTCAAGGTTTAGAGTTTAGAGTTGAAGTTTCAAGATTTAGGATTCTATAATTGATGTTTCAAGGTTTAGAGTTGATGTTTCAGGGTTTAGGGTTTAAAGTTGAAGTTTCAAGATTTAGGGTTCTAGAACTGATGTTTCAGGGTCTAGAGTTCTAGAATTGATGTTTCAGGGTTTAAAGTGGAAGTTTCAGGGTTTAAGGTTTACAGTTGAAGTTTCGGGATTTAGGGTTTTAGAGTTGATGTTTCAGTGTTTAGGGTTTTTAGTTGAAATTTCAGGGTTAGGGTTTAGAGTTTGAAGTTTCAGGGTTTAGAGTTGATGTTTTGAGGTTTAGGGTTTAAAGTTGAAGTTTCAAGATTTAGGGTTCTAGAACTGATGTTTCAGGTTTAGAGTTGAAGTTTCAAGGTTTAGGGTTTTAGAGTTGGATTTTCAGGGTTTAGGGTTTAGATTGGAAGTTTCAAGGTTTAGGGTTTTATAGTTGATGTTTTAGGGTTTAGAGTTGAAGTTTCAGGGTTTAGGGTTTTAGAGTTGATGTTTCAGGGTTTAGGGTTTAGAGGTAAAACATCAGAGTTTAGTGTTTTAGAATTGATGTTTCAGGATTTAGGGTTTAGATTTGAAGTTTCAAGGTTTAAGGGTTTAGTGTTGATATTTCAGGGTTTAGAGTTGAAGTTTTAGGGTTTAGGGTTTTAGAGTTGATGTTTCAGGGTTTAGAGTTTAGTGTTGAAATTTCAGGGTTTAGGGTTTTAAAGTTGATGTTTCAGGGTTTAGGGTTTAGAGTTGAAGTTTCAGGGTTAGGGTTTAGAGTTGATGTTTCAGGATTTAGGGTTTAAATTTGAAGTTTCAAAGTTTAGGGTTTTAGAATTGATGTTTCAGGGTTTAGAGTGGAAGTTTCAGGGTTTAAGGTTTAGAGTTGAAGTTTC
Organism: Eruca vesicaria subsp. sativa; assembly: GCA_932364175.1. Classification (NCBI taxonomy): domain Eukaryota; kingdom Viridiplantae; phylum Streptophyta; class Magnoliopsida; order Brassicales; family Brassicaceae; genus Eruca; species Eruca vesicaria. Next base: position 11,376 of record CAKOAT010957376.1, on the reverse strand, counting down.
AGGGTTTAGTATTAGATTTGATGTTTCAATGTTTAGTGTATAGAGTTGAAATTTTAGGGTTAGGGTTTAGAGTTGAAGTTTCAGGGTTTAGTGTTAATGTTTTAGGGTTTAGAGTTAAAGTTTCAGTGCTTAGGGTTAGATTTGATGTCTGAAGGTTTAGATTTTAGAGTTGAAGTTTCAAGATTTATGGTTTAGATTTGAAGTTTTAGAGTTTAGAGTTTAGAGTTGATTGTTTAGGGTTTAGGGTCTAGAGTTGAAGTTTCAAAGTTTAGGTTTTAGAATTGATTGTTTAAAGTTTAGATTAATCATAAGTTTTTTTTTGTTAAGGTTAATAAAGAAATTATAAATAAAAGGGATAAAAAGGTAACTAGTCAATTTAAATAAAACATTTTTGTGACTTTGGTTTTGGAGGTGGGAAAGAAACATTGGTTTAGGTCTATATATATAACTTTAGAACTTTTTTAAAAATATATAAATAATAAAAATATTTTTAGTAATAAAATTTTATAAATATAGAAAATAGAATTTGATAATATTTTGCAATTTATAAAATAGTTTTATATTTTGATCTATCTAAACTATTATTTGAGAAGTGAATTTGTTTTCCGTCATCTTCTTCTTAATTTTTGGTTACTTTTTTTAAGGCTTGTGCATTTTATCTGGACCTCAAAAATTTGAACTGCAATCGACCGGAAAATATCCGACCAGAAACCAAACCAAAAATCTAGAAGTACCTATTGGGTCCAAAATCTCTACCTTAAAGAACTAGAACCAAAAAGAATCGATCCGAATAGACCTGGATCCGAAAAGAACCGATCCGAATATACCCAATCTTCTAAGACCGTTTTATACACGACTTAAAAAATGAATATCGAAAGCTATATTCATGCATGTGTTCGTTTATCTATATTTTAGTTATAGTTGAAATTTCTTTTTGTTATCAATCTTCATTATTATTTTAATAACATTTAAATCTCATTTTAGAGAGTAAAAATATTTATCTCAGTTATTAATAACTTAATATCGGTTATTTTACAAAATTTTAGAAAAGTATGATGAATTTTGGCTAAATATTGATTGGGTTTGGGTACTTCGGGTTTTTTCAGATTCTAAATACATGAACGCGACCCGGATCTATGGATTCAAAAATCACTAGTATTTTACTGATATTTTAATTATAGACATGATCCAAAACCAAACTAAAAAATTTTAAGTACCTATTGAGTCTAATGTCTAAGACGCGAAAGACACACACCCGAAAGGAACTGGCCCAAATCAAACCCGGAGACCCAAACGCCCATGCATTTTTGCTTATTTTCATATTCTCAATAAGTAATTTTGTTTATTTGTCATGTTTTCCATGATTTAATTAATTTTGCTTATTTTTCATGTTTTTTATTATTTATCATATTTTTAATTTGTTTAATTATTTTTTGCTAAATTAATAGTTTGAATAATCTAGTATTATTATTTGAACTGGTTTTTTATTATATTGTTTTGAGAAATTGTTTTGCTTATTTGTCACATTTTCATGATTTTAGGTAAATTTGGTTATTTGTTTTTTTCCCGTCTAGTAATATTAATTCAAGACATGAGTACAAGATTTGATACATAGGCTGATTCACAGCAACAAGAGCCCATGAACAGGCAACTTAAACCCATACCAGGGTGGCTTAAAGGAAACAGATACAACTCCACAACTAACTTAAGAAAAATCAATGGAACTCACAATGAACCTAGTACACCAAACTTGCAACAATCCAACAACTTCAAGTGCTTCTGAACGAGATTTATCGTTGTCGCCCATAGCCCACCGAACGATAACATCAACCTTTGACGACACCACACTGAGAGCACTCCTCTCTAAACCAACCAACCAGACTTTATAACCCGGCAAGATAGAACCACTCTAGGGTCACCTCATCTTCCAGATATGGCAGTGACGCACACTTTATGCGACCAAACTACACCTCCATAAAAGTCTTACACAAAAATCCCCATTCTCATTAGAACCGGAGAATCCGAGGTCAATCCGCCAAAAATTCACTGACAACTGAAAGATGCCGGCAGCATCAAGACAGGAAAGCGTTCACAACAGCAACATAACATAAAACAGTACAAGCTCAGGAACCAAGAATCCATTGGTAGAGCCACAATTTCCAAATAGATAAGGACTAAACACCAAGACTAAACCACTATAGCAACTTCCATGAAATAAAGGACAAGATTTAGATAAGAAGAACTTGAAAAGAACCCGGAATCAATGGAGGGATATATCTAGATCTGGATCCAAACATGTGAAATTAACACCAGCCACAGCCATGACTGCATGTACAACCTTTAGAAACGGATTCAGCAAGCAAAGGACGCATGGTAGATGCAACAAACCACTCCAAACCGTAAGTTCTCAAGCCCCTCAACCACCCAATCTTCACCAAACAGAAAACTAAAAAGAACAGAACGAAGAAGGAGAGAATCCACAACAGATCTGACCGGCGGTGGCGCTAATGGAGCCGCCACGCGCCGGTCACCGGAGCTGTTGTTGTTTTGAAGGTAAGGGAGACGAGAGCAGATGGGGATGAGCCAATTTGGTTATTTGTTATGTTGCAGTCGGTTATTTGTTATGTTGCAGTACTAGGTGGTGTGCCCGCCATGCGGGCATAATACTCTTACCAATACCAATAAAAATGATAAATTATTATTTATGCTTTCTCAAAAATAAATATTATTTATGTTCTCAAAAAGTGTAAATCAAATTATTTGTATATTGATGTCAATAAGAAATCAAATTATTTGTATATGATAATTTTTTTATCGAAATATATATTGTGCCCATATATTTTAGGTTGAAATTTAAATTAAAAACCCACATATTAGAAATATTTTAGAAAATATCATTATACAAATGTTATTGATTAAGTACTATTTAATTTAGATTATTTTATATTTTTATTTTTATTTTTCGTAGTAAAGTAATATTAATTTTAGATAACAGCACAATATCTATAAAATTTATCTTGTTTTTGTAATATGTATTTATTTTAACTATTATCATAGTAATTTATAATCAAATTTTAATTTTTGTAATAGAAAAAATATTATTTCAAGATAACAACACCATATCTATAAGAATTATCTTATTTTTGTAATATGTATTTATTTTGAAAATTATCATATTAATTTATAATCAATAATCTAATATAACATATAAATCTGATATTATTATTATAAATTTGTTTTTATTATATAATAAATTATATAAAATTCATTAAGTTGATGAACAATATTAATCCCTCTAACTTATTTTAGGGTAACAACAAAATATAAATAGAAATTATAATTTATTTTAACATATATTTTTAAAATTTTGGATAGTTCTCACTATTATTAATTTTAATCAATTATATAATTAAAAAAATAAATTTCATTTTTATTTGATGTCTAATTTATATAGTTTATTTCTTAAGGGCATAAACGATATTAACCACTCCAACTTTTAACGTGAGAGCTCTGTTGTGAAAAATCACTATTACGTATTTTAATCCATATATTACTAATTAAAAACTATAATGATAACTTATTGTTTAAGTTTTTGTTTTGGAATTATTACGTATTATAAATATTTTGAAATTTTATTTGGTACATTATATTTGTTATTAATAAATAAATAAATCTTAGAAATCACTCTATATTTTAAAAAAAAATATAATTATATAAAATTAAGAATTTTGACCTGGTTAATAATTTTATGTGTTTACTTTTGATTATTTAAATTTAATTTAAAAGATAGTATTTAGATAACAACACAATATATAGTAATTATCTTTTTTATTTAAAATATTTTTTATATATTGGATTATTTGAATTCTTTTGTATTTGTAATTTTTATATTAAAAGATATTTTAAGATAACAACACAATACATAGATGAATTATCTTTTTATTTTAAAATATATTGTTTTGATTTTGGATAATCATTACTAATTTTAATCACTTATCTAATTAAGAGAATTAAAATTCGTTTTTTATTTTCTGTATAATTTATATTTTTTCATTAAGGGTAGTATAGATATTAACCACTCTAACTTTTAACGTGAGAGCTCCGTTGCGAAAAATCACTTCGCAAATAATAGTATAGATTTTTGATTAATAATTTTGTTTATTTATCATATTTTTAATTATTGATAGCTAAATCATTAGATTGATTAATCTATATTCGCATTCGAGCTTTTAACGATATTAAACTGAATGACAAAACAAAACATATAGTAAAATCATCACGGGATAAATATCCTTTAATGATTTCTTCCTTAGATGATCATTATCAGTTTTTATGTTAGGGTTTTCTATAATATTATTTGAGAACTGTTTTTTATTTATTTTATTTGTCATGTTCTCTATGTTTTAGGTAATTTAATTTATTTTTCATATTTTAATTAGTTTTTAGCTGTGTCATTAATTTATTAATTAAATATTGTCATTATTTCAAACTTTGCAATTAGAATTATAGTTAATCTGATTTTCACGAGTTAGGACCAATTCTTATATTTTGAAAGCACTCTTCTGGGTCGACATTGACACTGAGAGACGAAAGCTAGGGGAGCGAATGAGATTAGATACCTCAGTAATCCTATCCGTAAACGATGGATCTTAGGTGCTGTGCGTATCGACCTGTGCAGTGCTATAGCTAACGCGTTAAGTATCCCGCCTGGGGAGTACGTTCTATGATGTAAGAGGTTTTAATTACTGAAAACTATATCCTATGCAAATACTAAATATTATATGAACTAGAGATATTCCCGGGCTACGCCCGGGTTGTGTTCCATATATTTTTATTAAATTTAAATTGATTATGCTGGATACTATAAGAAACTCACATTATTAATTGCTAAATTTTGTTAATTTACTAATTTCCTAAATCTTTAATAACATAACATGCATATATACTAATATTTTATTTTAATATTTAATTACAAATGTGACTAATGTTGTTTGGAGCTGTTTTAAAAAAAAAAAAAAATGTTAGTTAGTTATGTACTTATGTTATATATATTGGTCATTCTCAACTTAATTTTATTTCATTTTTTGTTTTGGCTTTTTTTTTCTGTATGATAGTAATACTTTAACTCTGGTTATTCTGAACTGTCTGTGCAGTCTATGTAACAAAAAAAATATGAATTGCATGACTAACATTAGAAATTTGACTGTGTTTGTGCTCATTGCATGTATGTGCTGTTGAGCTGGTATTTTCATATATTGCTAAAGTTTGTAATTAGTTAAGGAATTTGAGATAGTCAAAGGTGGAGATGTGTTTATGTTGGAAACCAAAATAAGCTAATAGTTTGTTGTTGATCCCTCTTTCTTTATGATGTTACATAAGGCAGAAAAGTAGTAAAACAACATCAAAAAGGTTTTGAGTATTAACAAAGTTCAATAATATCAAAACATATACATTACAAACCTACTTTACCTCTTCTTCTTAACTTGCAAGTATCCAAGGTCTACTGGTACCAACACTTTCCCCATAACCAGCTCTAAGATCTCAGCAAGAATTACTAAAGAAACACAAAGGAAGTTACTTGATGGTAACTAACAAAGCAAAAACAAAATGGATCCTTTTCAATTGAAAACCATGTCACCTTGTCATGAGGAAACGTTTTCTCGGAGGACATGCCTTGCAACAATCGGATCCGAGATAACAACACCTGCTTACTTTCTCCTTCGTTGCCCATAACTTCTTTCTTGCTGCTTCAATAAAACTCAGTGTGCGGCGAGGGAGGAGCAATGTGATTCAGAGATATTATACAAAACCAAGCTGAGTATGATCCCATTGCCCAGTGTTGAAAACAGAACTGAACCTTCATAAGAGTTTCTTCTAGAAGAAGAGAGGTAAATGTCGCAGATCAAGTCTTCCATTCTATGTGTTATATACTGGATGCAAAAGCCAAGAAAAGCAATCTCGCTACTTCTTCTTTAGCAGTACCCTCACAATCTGTCTCATATAAACAACTAAAGACCACATAGAGAGACCTTCAGATACATAGAGCAACCCAATACCAGGCGGTAATACCCTCTCAAAACTGCTATCCCGACTTGCAAGCAGTATGGTCAGTGCTATCATCTGCGTTGCAGTTTTCCACTTTCCCAAGCTATTAACAGCAACAGCCTAAGAACATTATTAACCCCATGTATATGGGTAAAGTGAGAAAATTAACAAAATAGCTCAGGGAGAGAATGAATGCATATTAAGGTGATCACTTTTACCTCAGAAAGCTTGCCGTTTTGAGAAGCAGCCCACTCTCTTACTGCTGACATAGCAATCTAGACATGAACAGTATTACCATACTTTAGAAACCAAGAGCTGGTAAGTGAAAATCACAGTAAACTTTCTATACCTTACCTATCTACCAATGATGGCAATTGAAGGTACAGTCACTAACCATGGAGCTGGTCTTAAGACAACGGCGTCCATAGGTTTAGTGCAGAGCAGTATCAATGTTGCTGCTACCATAAGCTGCAGATATCCATAATAACTTCAGTCAGAAAGATAAAAGTCTTGTGATGATGAAGATAAAAAAAAAAGAGACTTTCTCTAACCTTTCCTGCCACTGGATCCAAAAAAGCACCAAACGCAGAGCCTTAACCTCATCTGAAATCAACACAAGATCTCAAACCTTCACCTCATAGAACATTAAAAGGGTATTAAAAAGGAAGTACCTTTAACGTTAACAATGTACGCCACTTGCCTCCATATTTAGATTTTGTGCTCGTTTATTTTTATTTTGACAAGAGTGAAAAAATATTCCCCCATAAGACATTTTCTTCCTTACCTTTGAACTTTCTCTTCTTCTTAGCTCTCCTCCTCTTTCTCTCTTCCTGTGTACGCGCTGACTCTTCCTTTATTTTGCATGTCCCCGGAAATATTTCCTCTGGAGCAAGCATTGCTGCATCTGACACTGCCACTGCCACTGGTGCAACCTATACAAAAATACACATTGAAGAAGACGCTTACTACAATGGTGCTCTTATCTCAATCAAACAGACAAAAACAGTTGATAGTAAACAATAGAATTTACCTCTTCCATTGCTATGGCTGGGACGTTTGTCTGTATAGACATTTCTTCTATTACCTGAGAGTTTTTGAGTATTAAAAAAAAAGACAATTTCGGTGCCTAGCAGGTATGAATAAAGATCATTTATGATCTGAACGAAAAACATATTGGCTTAGGTGTAAAGTAGAAGTGGGAGAGAGAATCCAACTTCAGATACAGTTTCTTGAATAACATGCTTGCCTGATTTCACATTTATAAATAAATAAATAAATAAACAAAAGGGAAACTGGAAGGGAGACGATCCATAGGTAAACAAAACAAAACAAAAAGGCAGAAACAAATTTCAAGTGGGAACCTCTTTCTTTAGTTTGTGGAGAAAGTTTCTGGAGCAAAAGAAGGATTAGACTTTTGAACTTATTCTTCCTGCAAATAGTGGACCAACACACATTTATAAGTTTGGTTCTCTCTCGATAACTTAAAACAAAGCAAATACTTTTATCTTGCGACAACAACAACAGTAGCAGATATTTTTTGGGACGTCATTAATTGTTATCAAAGGAAGAGGTTCCCTACGGTCGCCGATGAAATGAAGGCCTAGAAACGAACAATTAACAAATCAAACAAAAAGAACAAATTGTGAGGATGATGGATACTTACCTTTTTGAAATCGTGTCTGATGTGAGTGGATCGGATAGAGAAACAGAAACTGGAAAAAGAGAGAGAGAGAGAGAGAGAGAGAGAGAGAGAGAGAGAGAGAGCAAAGGGCAATCGATCCGTCAAAGCAAACTCAGAAAAGGGGATTAGGGCTACAGAGTCGGCGATGAGAGACGACGTTATTTTAACAAATTGGTTTTGTTTTGGACCACAGTTTATTAAAACAGGGCTTGCACCAATTTCAACCATTAAAATCTGATGTGGCAGAATGTTTTAATTCTATTGGTGGAATATATTTGCTGATGTGGATAGCTTCAAAAGACTTTGTTAAGAACTTTTAATAGTGTTAGATGCCATTTAATTTTATGATTCAGTTTTTTTTTCTCAAAGAAAACGTATATACAGAATGAATTAGACGTCATAGTGTCATAGTTTAATTAAGACTTAAAGATTTTATAGTTCTCAGACAAATAATACCAATAAACTAAGTTCATTGGTCATATTTGCCTTGTTAAGTTAATCTCATTTGTTATAAGTATAACATGTATTGATTTGTTAGTACATGGATCTGTAGTCAAATGAGTAGGAGCACGAGTTAGATCATAATTTTAAGAATAGAGCTTCACAAAATTTATATTAGTTTATCCCCTATATATTATTTGATGATCATTTAAAAAATTGTAATCTTAAGTTTGTATTAATTAAAAATTACCCTAATCATATGTGGTATATCTCTTTGCCTTCTAAATTCTATTTAACACAATTCTAGAGCATCTTACATATATCATAGTTTAAACATATATTTACTAGAAAGACGTTGATCACATATCTTATTAATATTAAAAATTTATTATTCATTCTTTCCTTAAATAAAAGATACAGAAATACCTAATGTGATTAAAAGATATATGACAATTAATAATTTTAGTAATAAAGATTTGCTAACAATTTTTATACCCTATACCATATTTGTTTAAATATTTGTTTAAATATTTGTTATTAAAATAACTTACACAATTATTTATATAATAAAAGTTTAAATTTTTCGTATATATTGTGTTTTGAATTTTTTAAAACGGGTATAAATTACTAAATTTTAAAATATCTCAAATAAACTTTTTGTGATCAATGGTTTTAATTTTTATTATTATAAGATACAAATAATTAGAAATACATGAGTAAGACGTCTTATTTAATATGTTTATATTAATACATATACATATATAATTTAAATTAAATTACATACCATATAAAATACATACTTAAATTTTGATATTTTCTTTGAAAGATATTGAGAATTTAATATTTTAATTTTAAAATTTGCATTCAATTTTTAATAGTTCAAAATTTTGTTATAAAAATATATTGATAATCATAAAACCTTATAATGAGAAAATTCATTTACTAAACATCCATATTTAAAATATATTATAGATATTGTTAATGTCATTTAATATAATCTATACATTGCATGAATAAAAAACAATGTAAATGTATAAATATATTGTAATTTTCTTTCTCTTTTACATAGATACTCTGTTTTTTAATATATTTTCTATTTTACTCATTTCGTTTCTCCTTTTATTTTTTCACACATTCGTTTTGTTTCTTATGTATCTCTCTTTGCATTATTTTTGTATGTCTTTGTACACCTCTCTCGCTCTCTTTTTCTTTCTCTCTCTCTCTCTCTCTCTCTCTCTCTCTCTCTCTTTTTCTTTCTCTCTCTCTCTTAGTTGATCAAATAATCTCAAAATCTCAAACTTACATTCACTCTCTCACAATCATCTATATTCATTCTCTTACCCTCGTCCTTAATATGATCCTCAATATTTCATTTTAAAACTCTTTCTATCTCTTTTTGGTTGCAAAATTTTCACCAGATTTTGTTAAATCTTCTAAACACTTTGACATATTATTAAGGGCTTTTTGCAAATTTGACTCAAAACTCCAAGTCAAACACAAAACTAACCTCTTCTTTTGACTCATCTTGTTTTTGTCCTATTCACCCCACATCTTCATTTTATTTACGAAAATGCCATTTATATGTTTTTTGAATTTTTTTTCGAAAATGGCATTTTTACTCTCTCAACCTCATCATCTTCAAGTATTT